>OX401413.1:9662862-9794896 GCA_947846245.1 Cerastoderma edule
CACTATCTAGTCCGAATACTCCATACGTAAATAGTTCATTCTTTACAGCTTTGATCATCCAACACCATCTAGTCCGAATACTCCATACGTAGATAATTCATTCTTTACAGCTTGGATCACCCAACACCATCTAATTCGAATACTCCATACGTAGATAGGTCATTCTTTACTGCTTGGACCATCCAACACTATCTAGTTCGAATAATCCATACGTATATAGTTCATTCTTTACAGCTTGGATCATCCAACACCATCTAGTCCGAATACTCCATACGTAGATAATTCATTCTTTACAGCTTGGATCACCCAACACCATCTAATTCGAATACTCCATACGTAGATAATTCATTCTTTACAGCTTGGATCATTCGACACCATCTAGTCCGAATACTCCATACGTAGATAATTCATTCTTTACAGCTTGGATCACCCAACACCATCTAATTCGAATACTCCATACGTAGATAATTCATTCTTTACAGCTTGGATCACCCAACACGATATCGTCCGAATGATCCATACGTAGATAGTTCATTCTTTACAGCTTGGATCATTCGACACCATCTAGTCCGAATACTCCATACGTAGATAATTCATTCTTTACAGCTTGGATAACCCAACACCATCTAATTCGAATACTCCATACGTAGATAATTCATTCTTTACAGCTTGGATCACCCAACACGATCTCGTCCGAATGATCCATACGTAGATAGTTCATTCTTTACAGCTTGGATCATTCAACACCATCTACTCCGAATGATCCATACGTAGATATTTCATTCTTTACAGCTCGGATCATCCAACACCATATAGTCCGAATGATCCATACGTAGATAGGTCATTCTTTACAGCTTGGATCATCCAACAACATCTAGTCCGAATGATCCATACATAAATAGTTTGTTCTTTACTGCTTGGACCATCCAACACCATCTAGTCCGAAAAATCCATACGTAGATAGTTCATTCTTTACTGCTTGGATCATCAAACAACATCTACTCCGAATGATCCATACGTAGACAGGTCATTCTTTACTGCTTGGATCATCCAATACCATCTAGTCCTAAAGATCCATATGTAAATAGTTCATTCTTTACTGCTTTGATCATCCAACACCATCTAGTCCGAATGATCCGTACATAAATAGTTTGTTCTTTACTGCTTGGACCATCCAACACCATCTAGTCCGAAAAATCCATACGTAGATAGTTCATTCTTTACTGCTTGAATCATCCAACACCATCTAGTCCGAAAGATCCATACGTATATAGTTCATTCTTTACTGCTTGAATCATCCAACACCATCTAGTCCGAATGGTCCATACGTAAATAGTTCATTCTTAACTGCTTTGATCATCCAACACCATTTACTCCGAATGATCCATACGTAGGTAGTTCATTCTTTACTGCTTGGATCATCCAGCACCATCTACTCCGAATGATCCATACGTAGATAGGTCAATCTGTACTGCTCGGATCATCCAACATCATCTAGTCCGAATGGTCCATACGTAAATAGTTCATTCTTTACAGCTTTGATCATCCAACACCATCTAGTCCGAATGGTCCATACGTATAAAGTTCATTCTTTATTGTCTGGATCATCCAACACCATATAGTCCGAATGATCCATACGTAGATAGTTCCTCTTTAATGCTTGGATCATCCAACACCGTCTAGTCAGAATGATCCATACATAAATAGTTCAATCTACTGCTTTGATCATCCAACACCATCTAGTCCGAATGTTCCATATGTAGATAATTCATTCTTTACTGCTTGGATCATTCAAAACCATCTAGTCCGAAAGATCCATACGTATATAGTTCATTCTTTACAGCTTGGATCATCCAACACCATCTAGTTCGAATGATCCATACGTATATCGTTCATTCTTTACTGCTTGGATCATCCAACACTATCTAGTTCGAATGATCCATACGTATATCGTTCATTCTTTGCTGCTTGGATCATCCAACACCATCTAGTTCAAATGATCCATACGTAGATAGTTCATTCTTTACAGCTTGGATCATCCAACACCATCTAGTTCGAATGATCCATACGTATATCGTTCATTCTTTGCTGATTGGATCATCCAACACCATCTAGTTCAAATGATCCATACGTATATAGTTCATTCTTTACAGCTTGGATCGTCCAACACCATCTAGTTCGAATGATCCATACGTATATCGTTCATTCTTTGCTGCTTGGATCATCCAACACCATCTAGTTCAAATGATCCATACGTATATCGTTCATTCTTTACAGCTTGGATCATCCAACACCATCTAGGTCAAATGATCCATACGTAGATAGTTCATTCTTTACAGCTTGGATCATCCAAAACCAGCTAGTCCGAAAGATCCATACGTATATAGTTTATTCTTTACAGCTTGGATCATCCAACACCATCTAGTTCGAATGATCCATACGTATATCGTTCATTCTTTGCTGCTTGGATCATCCAACACCATCTAGTTCAAATGATCCATACGTAGATAGTTCATTCTTTACAGCTTGGATCATCCAACACCATATAGTTCAAATGATCCATACGTAGATAGTTCATTCTTTACAGCTTGGATCATCCAACACCATCTAGTTCGAATGAGCCATACGTAGAGAGTTCATTCTTTACTGCTTTGATCATCCAACACCATCTAGTCCGAAAGATTCATACATGGATAGTTCATTCTTTACTGCTTGGATCATCCAACACCACCTAGTTCGAATGATCCATACGTAAATATTTCATTCATTACTGCATGGATCATCCAACACCACCTAGTCCGAAAGATCCATACATAGATAGTTCATTCTTTACTGCTTGGATCATCGACACCATCTAGTCCATATACTCCATACATAGATATTTCATTCATTACTGCTTTGATCATCCAACACCACCTAGTCCGAAAGATCATACGTAGATAGTTCATTCTTTACTGTTTGGACCATCCAACATCATCTAGTCAGAATGATCCATATGTATATAGTTCATTCTTTACTGCTTGGATCATCCAACACCATCTAATTCGAACGATCCATACGTAGATAGTTCATACTTTACTGCTTTGATCATCCAACAACATCTACTCCGAATGATCCATACGTAGATAGTTCATTCTTTACAGCTTGAATCATCCAACACCATCTAGTCCGAAAGATCCATACGTATATAGTTCATTCTTTACTGCTTGAATCATCCAACACCATCTAGTCCGAATGGTCCATACGTAAATAGTTCATTCTTTACTGCTTTGATCATCCAACACCATTTACTCCGAATGATCCATACGTAGGTAGTTCATTCTTTACTGCTTGGATCATCCAGCACCATCTACTCCGAATGATCCATACGTAGATAGGTCAATCTGTACTGCTCGGATTATCCAACACCGTCTAGTCCGAATGCTCCATACGTAAATAGTTCATTCTTTACAGCTTTGATCATCCAACACCATCTAGTCCGAATGGTTCATACGTATAAAGTTCATTCTTTATTGCCTGGATCATCCAACACCATATAGTCTGAATGATCCATACGTAGATAGTTCCTCTTTAATGCTTGGATCATCCAACACCGTCTAGTCAGAATGACCCATACATAAATAGTTCAATCTACTGCTTTGATCATCCAACACCATCTAGTCCGAATGTTCCATATGTAGATAATTCATTCTTTACTGCTTGGATCATCCAAAACCATCTAGTCCGAAAGATCCATACGTATATAGTTCATTCTTTACAGCTTGGATCATCCAGCACCATCTAGTTCGAATGATCCATACGTATATCGTTCATTCTTTACTGCTTGGATCATCCAACACTATCTAGTTCGAATGATCCATACGTATATCGTTCATTCTTTGCTGCTTGGATCATCCAACACCATCTAGTTCAAATGATCCATACGTAGATAGTTCATTCTTTACTGCTTGGATCATCCAACACCATCTAGTTCGAATGATCC
Organism: Cerastoderma edule; assembly: GCA_947846245.1. Classification (NCBI taxonomy): domain Eukaryota; kingdom Metazoa; phylum Mollusca; class Bivalvia; order Cardiida; family Cardiidae; genus Cerastoderma; species Cerastoderma edule. The sequence goes on from OX401413.1 coordinate 9,666,845, forward strand.
ATACGTATATCGTTCATTCTTTGCTGCTTGGATCATCCAACACCATCTAGTTCAAATGATCCATACGTATATAGTTCATTCTTTACAGCTTGGATCATCCAACACCATCTAGTTCGAATGATCCATACGTATATCGTTCATTCTTTGCTGCTTGGATCATCCAACACCATCTAGTTCAAATGATCCATACGTATATCGTTCATTCTTTACAGCTTGGATCATCCAACACCATCTAGGTCAAATGATCCATACGTAGATAGTTCATTCTTTACAGCTTGGATCATCCAAAACCAGCTAGTCCGAAAGATCCATACGTATATAGTTTATTCTTTACAGCTTGGATCATCCAACACCATCTAGTTCGAATGATCCATACGTATATCGTTCATTCTTTGCTGCTTGGATCATCCAACACCATCTAGTTCAAATGATCCATACGTAGATAGTTCATTCTTTACAGCTTGGATCATCCAACACCATCTAGTTCAAATGGTCCATACGTAGATAGTTCATTCTTTACAGCTTGGATCATCCAACACCATCTAGTTCGAATGAGCCATACGTAGAGAGTTCATTCTTTACTGCTTTGATCATCCAACACCATCTAGTCCGAAAGATTCATACATGGATAGTTCATTCTTAACTGCTTGGATCATCCAACACCACCTAGTTCGAATGATCCATACGTAAATATTTCATTCATTACTGCATGGATCATCCAACACCACCTAGTCCGAAAGATCCATACATAGATAGTTCATTCTTTACTGCTTGGATCATCGAACACCATCTAGTCCATATACTCCATACATAGATATTTCATTCATTACTGCTTTGATTATCCAACACCACCTAGTCCGAAAGATCATACGTAGATAGTTCATTCTTTACTGTTTGGACCATCCAACATCATCTAGTCAGAATGATCCATATGTATATAGTTCATTCTTTACTGCTTGGATCATCCAACACCATCTAATTCGAATGATCCATACGTAGATAGTTCATACTTTACTGCTTTGATCATCCAACAACATCTACTCCGAATGATCCATACGTAGAGAGTTCATTCTTTACTGCTTGGATCATCGAACAACATTTACTCCGAATGATCAAAACGTAAATAGTTCATTCTTTACTGCTTTGATCATCCAACACCATTTACTCCGAATGATCCACACGTAGATAGTTCATTCTTTACTGCTTGGATCATCCAACACCATCTCGTCCGAATGATCCATGCGAAGATAGTTCATACTTTACTGTTTGGATCATCCAGCACCATCTACTCCGAATGATCCATACGTAGATATTTAATTCTTCACTGCTTGGATCATCCAACACCATCTAGTCCAAATGATTTATACGTAAATAGTTCATTCTTTATTGCTTTGATCACCCAACACCATTTACTCCGAATGATCCACACGTAGATAGTTCATTCTTTACTGCTTGGATAATCCAACACCATCTCGTCCGAATGATCCATGCGAAGGTAGTTCATACTTTACTGTTTGGATCAACCAACACCATCTAGTTCGAATGAGCCATACGTAGATAGTTCATACTTTACTGCTTGGATCATCCAACACCAATTACTCCGAATGATCCATACGTAGATAGTTCATTCTTAACTGCTTGGATCATCCAACACCATCTCGTCCGAATGATCTATGCGAAGATAGGTCATACTTTACTGCTTGGATCATCCAACACCATCTAGTTCAAATGATCCATACGTATATTTTTAATTCTTTACTGCTTGAATCATCCAACACCATCTTGTCCGAATGTCCATACGTAGATATTTCATCCTATACTGTTTGGATCATCCAACATCATCTAGTCCGAATGATCCATACGTAGATAGTTCATTCTTTACTGCTTGGATCATCTAACACCATCTATTTCGAATGATCTATACGTAGATAGTTCATTCTTTGCTGCTTGGATCATCCAACATCATCTACTCCGAATGATCCATACGTAGATAATTCATTCTTTACAGCTTGGATAACCCAACACCATCTAATTCGAATACTCCATACAAAGATAGTTCATACTTTACTGTTTGGATCATCCAACACCAACTTGTCAAAATGATCCACACGTAGATAGTTCATTCTTTACTGTTTGGATCATCCAACACCATCTAGTCCAAATGATCCATACATAGATAGTTCATTCTTTACTGTTTGGATCATCCAACACCATCTAGTCCGAATGATCCATACGAAGATAATTCCTACTTTTACTGCTTGGATCATCCAACACCATCTCGTCCGAATGATCCATGCGAAGGTAGTTCATTCTTCACTGTTTGGATCACCCAACACCATTTACTCCGAATGATCCATACGTATATACTTTATTCTTTACTGCTTGGATCATCCAACACCATCTAGACCGAATGATCGATACGTAGAAAGTTCATTCCTTTCTGCTTGGTTCATCCAACACCATCTAGTCCGAATGGTCCATACGTAGATAGTTCATACTTTACTGCTTGCATCATTTAATTTAACCCCCACCCACCAAACCCCCACCCACTTATGCATTTCATCCTTTCGGATAAGTCAATTGGCGTAGCTTCCTTTTGGCTCTTTAGGCACGTGCGTACACTTTTATTCCAGAAATAAAAATTTGGCTTTTATTCCTCGATAATTAAAATATATTTTTGTGCTTCCAAATACATGGCGGACTACACCTGAGCAATTTCAGACTGCATTCCTATTCAACAGGAGCATATTAATAATAATAATAATAATAATAATAATAATAATAATAATAATAATAATAATAATAATAATAATAATAATAATAATAATAAATAATAATAATAATAATAATAATAATAATAATAATAATAATAATAATAATATTCATTCATTCATTCTCTTTATTTCCTCCATTCGGAGATTAATAGAACAATTATTATTACATTTTACATAACCTCAACATTTCAAACAATATATTATGTACAAAAATGAATGTTTATGGACCTGAATAGATTCCTTTCCGTCCAAGTTTAGTAATATCATATGAATATAATCAGTCACTAATTATAGTGCCTGATACGGTCCTTTGAAACATCGATACACATATAAATATGCATTTTTTCTAAACTGCATTAATTCAGTTTCGTTACATATTGAGCTGGGGCTTGCACCAAGGACCATTAACATGAAGCTTTCGCTAGTTGCAAGCACCAGTTCAATATACAAGTTTTTATCTATTGAATATGCATAGTTAAGAAATTCACATTTCAAACTTCTCGTAACTGAGCATTCATTAAGAAGATGAATAGTTTTATCACCGGTTAACCGATCACACAAATCACATAGTAATGGACTTTCATCTGGAATAGTTACCCATAATTTAGCAATAAAGGCTATTTTATGCGGAGCTATACCTGTACCGTACAGTGAATATAGGTGACAGGGTTTTATCTCCGAATGCAATCGGGTAAACCTTGAAAAATCTGCCGCCTGAATTCGAACTAGCCATTCGTTTTTTTCTTTCTGGTCGACAGCATTGTTTACATAGCGCCTCCATAGAGATTTATTAGGGAGGAAACAATGTTCATGCATGTATGTGTTGAGTAGAAAATTCAAGTTATACTTAATCACTATGTCACATATATCAGGTATATACCCATACTTAAGTTTAGTTGGGTTATAAATATGCTGTGAGTATTTTCTAAGAAAAATGAGTTTGCATACCGATGAACTATCAAGACTAAGTATTTTGAATAAAAACATTAGCTTTTTCTTGTCAATAAGAGCTGTGATCCTACCTAAACCTAGCATTGATTCACTCATGTCGGACCTGACTCGGATGTGAAATCCTTGTATAACTTTTGCAATCCAATGTTGGAGTTTATTTAGATGAGCAATATCGCAGCTTTTCATGTTATTCCACAACTCGCATCCGTACAGCAATATTGGGATGATTACCGTCATATATATCTTGATTGATGTTAACGGAATAAGGTCATTGGATCTCATACCAATATCCGCCATTGCATAGAAAGCATTTTTAGCTTTTTGACATCGTTCTGAAATGCGGGTATTTAGTTTTAATGAGCTGTCCTGCCTAATACCGAGATGGATCGCGCTGTCATGCTCTTCGATATATGAGTTTCCCAACAGGAATTTAACTGAGATGGATTTCTTGCATTTATTGAAGACTACTAGCGATGACTTTTTACAATTGATTTCGAATTTCCATTTATACGCGTACTTATAAACGACGTCCAACAGGTTTTGTAGATGTGTCGGCGTAAGGGATATGATAGCTAAGTCGTCGGCAAAAGCTGGGTTTCCACATTTCGCATTGATGACAGAGTGGAGGCGTAGACTATCCTTCGAACTTTCCAGTTCCAGTAGCAACTCGTTAATGAACACTAAATAGTAAAATGTGGACCCTACCCCTCCTTGACGTACACCTCGTTTAACCGGAACCGGAAATGACGTTCTGTTATTTACAATAATCTGACAATTGAGATCTTTATAAGAATCAATGATTATCCTTAATATTTTCCCATAAACTCCAAGGTTGTTTAGTTTTAAAAACAAGGCATTGTGCCATACGCTATCGAATGCGCATTTAAAATCTAAAAACGCAACATAAACTTGACTGTGGAGGTCTGCAAGCTCATAAATCGATTCTTGCATGGAAAAGGCCGTTGTGATACAGCTCAATCCCTTCTGAAACCCTTGCTGTTGAGGACATGGGAATTCAATACCAGTTAACGATATATTAGCCTGACTTCTTTGTATTAATAGCTTTTCAAAAATTTTACAGAAAACCGGTATCAATGAAATGGGTCTGTAGCTTGATGGATCGTTTTTCGGTTTGCCGTTACCTTTATATATCGGTATAATGCAACTTTTACGCCACGTGTCGGGTATACATTCGTTAAGTAGAATCGTGTTATATAATAACACAAGGGCACCAATTATAGGCTTTTGACCAGAGATAATATGCTCGTTAGTGATCTTATCATGCGATGGACTTTTCCCTTTCTTAAGGTCTTTTACTGCACTTTCCACCTCTTCTTGGGTGAACTCATGTTCGATATTTTTGAGAAGTGTTGCATGTTTTGATCTCGAGGTATTAGGTTTTACAACGTGAATATCGTTATTAACATATACATCGAATGCAGAATCTTGATTGTGCTGTTCGACATTGAATATATCGCTAAAATATTTTTCAAATCCGCAAGTGACGTCATCGTGTTGGTAGAGAATGTCATTATATACAATTTCGGTCGTAACCTGGCGAGGGGTCTTTTTGTGTCTTTTCACTAAACCCCAAAACAATCGAGAATCAAACTGGGCCGTTCGGTCGAACTCTTCTAAAACGTTGTTCAAAAAGCGGTTTGATTCTCTTCGCTGGATCTTACGAAAATCGCGTTTTGCATCTTTATACATTCGGTATGATGGATACGTATTGCCGCGCGGCCTACCCTCAAGTATCCAGACTTTACGTTTTTCTCTGGATTGTCTGTGTGCGACCTTAACCTCGGCATTCCAATATGGTTTCGCGTGTCTATTAAATTTTGTTTTGGGTAACGCTGTTTGTGATACAATATTGATTGAATCTACTATATACTCGGATAGCCTATTGGGTGAATTGCGTAATATTTTTGTATGATAGTTTGTCAGAGAGTATGTCCAAATATAACCCCAACATTCGATCGCTACATTTGTTCCATGCTATAGAGTCGCGTTCCTTTGTTGTGGGTATGAAAGGAAGTGATACAACTGTTTTAAACTTTACAAATAATGGTAAGTGGTCGGAGGTAAAAATGTTTTCCTCGGATATCGTTTTGAGATCATGACATCTGTCTATCAACGAGTTTTCTACGAGTATATGATCAATGATTGACATAGTTCTAGGGTACGTATACTTAACATCGGAAAGCCTCTGAATACTACAAAGGGATGTAAGTCCCGTTTCTAATAGGAACTGGCTCAAAAGTTTATCTTTTCCAGACGGAGTTCCCTCCCCTGTTAAGTGGGAAAGAAGCCTTGCATTGAAATCACCGAGCACGATGGTTTCTCCTTTAGCTGAACAGTCTAGTACTAGTGATTGCAAATTACTTAGGGTTGATAAGTAGGTCTCAATACAACTATCCGCTGGCATATACACTCCTGTTATATAGATAGGAGATATATTCCCCCTGGTTAATTGTATTGCTAATATGCGTTCATCCTGTAAACAGTCTACTTTACATACATGATTACTGAAGCTCTTCTTGTAGAGTATGGATACTCCTCCTTTACCACACTTTACAGAGCCAAAAAGATTCAATGAAGAGTTTGCTATAGATATTGCGCCGTACTTGTTGTTTATAGAGTCTATAAAATGAAGGGAGTGTGGTTTAAGCTTGTGTTCAACAATAATAGCTAGATCAATATCATTGGTGTATAATAATAATAATAATAATAATAATAATAATAATAATAATAATAATAATAATAATAATAATAATAATAATAATAATAATAATAGTAATAATAATGATAATGATAATAACAATAATAATAATAATAATAATAATAATAATAATAATAATAATAATAATAATAATAATAATAAAGACTTTATTTAACTAGAAAACCTATTTGACAATTTAAACTGACAATCTTCCATAAGATCCTCAACAATGAACAAGTGAACAATAAAGGTATTTTGGCTCATATGTCGTCTCACAGTGAGGTATCAATATGTCTGAGAAAAGTATAAGGAGCAGTGAGGAACAAATGATCTTAAAACTAAATGAAAGATGAAGACAACTTATCAAGCAAATTAATACTTGTCAAACACATTTGATATCACACTAAGGCACCACAAGTGCCAGAATACCCTGTAAGAACATACTATTCAAAGACATCGGCTTTCTTTAAATGAAAAAAAACCCACTCCCTCAACACAATATGTATACATGTATATAGATTTACGAACATTTACTGGTGGATTCCACAATGGGACTGTTCGTTTATCATTTTACAGCCGTAGTTGTTTCAAAATAGGACAGCTTCACAAAACGTAAGTATAAAGATTTGAATTGTTGGACAGAGGAAGAGTTTTGTATATAATGATGAATAGAATTCCATATTGAAGTACCAGAGAAAACAAAAGTGTGTCGAAATAACTCCGAATTTGGTTTAGAGCTATATACTTGATAAGTAGTCGACGAGCGTAGCAGTCGTGAATGTATGTCTGCAGTGAATGTAAACGCAGTTTTTAAATAATCAGGCCCATTTCCTCTTAGAGTTTTGTACATTTGAATGGCCCTCTGAAAAATTCACGCTCTTGAAATGTCATCCATTTAAGTTTTGCAAATAAAATAGCTGAGGGAGTAGAAAAATCACTATCAAGAATTACCCTTGCTGCTCCTCCTAGAACGACGTGTCAAATGTCCCCACCCCCTGAAGTCAGGTGGTCCAATCTTTATTTGTTTGTTATGTCCTGGATTATTAAAAGGCTGATAAACAAATGATAGGGTACGTTTCATTGATAAATTTATGTGCGTGATTTTGGCGGGATGCGAACTTATTTTTCACTTTGATTTTTCATATACAGTACACCATTGTATTGTTAATATTTGGAGCGGCGTGGTTTAAGGAGGGATTGTTAGGCTTTTAAATTGTACCAACAGCATTTTTGTTAAACTGTGATGCAATAGTCAATGAAATCTGAACTTATTTATCAGGTTTATCCAATGGAAGTAGGCAGGCAGGCAGGCAGGCAGGCAGGCAGGCAGGCAGGCAGGCAGGCAGGCAGGCAGGCAGGCAGGCAGGCAGGCAGGCAGGCAGGCAGGCAGGCAGGCAGCCAGGCAGGCAGGCAGGCAGCCAGGCAGGCAGGCAGGCAGGCAGGCAGGCAGGCAGGCAGGCAGGCAGGCAGGCAGGCAGGCAGGCAGGCAGGCAGGCAGGCAGGCAGGCAGGCAGGCAGGCAGGCAGGCAGGCAGGCAGGCAGGCAGGCAGGCAGGCAGGCAGGCAGGCAGGCAGGCAGGCAGACAGACAGACAGACAGACAGACAGACACTTAGCGAAACACAGAGAGAGACATACACATAGAGACAGAAAGAGACAAGCAGACAGAGAGACAAACACAGACAGACAGAGACATACAGACAGATAGAGAGAAAGAAAGATAGATAGAACAGTCAAAGTCAGGTAAGAGTAAAAGATCGTGCTCTGAAACACGCCTTCCCATCACAAACACGTCATACAGTATATATCTAACACGCTTGCACCAGACGTCGTATTACAAAACATGAAAACAAAAGACTAAAATCACCTTTGTTTCCAACAAAACTTTGCGTCTTCCAGACGAACTACTTTTCTAACTTTCTAATCATTATTCACAATGTCGTCTGCAAACCGTTCCAATTTGGGACTGGCTAGTTCGATGTTTGGTGAGCTCATCGTTAAATTATTGTTTGATGGCAGAAGACAGCGGTTTTGTGGGAGATACGAGCAGGCGAGGAAATATAGATAAACGAAACATATGTTTATCCACCCATCCCTTTTCCTAGGGAGTAATTTAGAACCATTCCTTTATGAAGAATTGGCCTTTTTGAACAACAAAAAAAAAACGTTAAAAAGTTATTGTCGTTAAATCGGAATTATGGCTAAAGATAAATAAAAGCGCTCAGTTTTGGTTGAATAAATATTCATATTTATTTTGATAATATACCAAATGATTTCAAATCATTTTTTGTATTTTGTATTTCTTCTTCCGGGTCAATTACGTCTCTCAGCCAAGCACCCTCCCACCTCGACATTGAACTTGATGAAGCAGCCGACTCACGGCGGTTATTGCCGGTAAATCACGAAGACGTGAATGTGCGTGCGCACCTGGACGTTAATGTCATTCTCGTCTGCAACAATCTCCCGCGCTTAGTCACCTGGAGCAGACAGGTTCGCGAGATATATTCCTGGAATAGCGGTGTACTCGTTTGTGGTAAAATCCGACTTGGTACCAGATGTTGGAGAGAAGGGGATTTGTTCCCGTTTTTCAATGGTTCACCTTTGAACCATCTGTCTTCATATTAACGTACTATGCAGCAGGCAAAACACAGCATCTCAATAGAAGGTTTCTTTTACATAGTGAATAGCTGTCGCTTCAATTTTGGATTAAGAAAATGGAAAAGCAAATGTCTGTATTGCCCAGCTCGTCCAAAAGCCTTAATGAGCTAGGTAATTCTTATGAAAATAATCATAAAACCATGATACGGAAAAGTGCAGAAATGCTTTGGCATTTACGGACAAATGAATCAAAATTAAGTCGCCATTGATTTCGCAACCCCTGGCTTCCCCACGCGAACAAAATTACTCAATGATAAGAAAATGATAAATCATGCCACAACTACATAATTATGTGCAATATCACAATCACCAACAATTAGTCAACCTCTTGAAGGCGAGTCGGTCGTGAGAACTGCCTCTAGTATAAGGATACATCCATTCAAAGACGAGTCTCGATACCTCTTACACATCTACAGTCGACATTGTTTCACTTGAAGCAGAATTAAAAATGTTTTGTAAACCATGTGACAAATCTTTCGGTTCTGCTTTTGTGGTATGTTATTAGATTAAAAAACCATTGTTGCAAAAAGAAGGAAGTGCTTTTGACAAGCAATTTCTCCTTTTGCCACAATGCTTTTTGAAAGTCGCCTGCTTCAAGACGCAAAAGTGTGGCAACGTTTGGGTGGAAATGTGTTAAACTCCTAGAGGTTGGCAGATGATGCCTTAACCAAATTCAGCATCTTTTAACCGCAATGTTTAGGCTAACTTGGGGCTTCCGTTTGATTGTTTGTTTTTGTTTCCCGAGATTTGTAATACATGAGTGCAGTTTGAATGCTGGTTGAGAATACTTAATGAAACGAATGTGGGAAAACACCCATACGTTGGCATTTTTATTATATTCGAAAAAAGAATGATATCATAACCAGGGATCTTTGCTATCTGCATAGTTCCTCGCTAAATCCTTTATTGTAAGGTTTTATAAGCTTCGTCTCAACGAGGCGGTTCTCATGAGTGCCTTGACTATATGGTTAGACCCATGGCCATTGAAGTAGTGCACATCCAAATGTCCGTTAACACTACATGCGTATTTTGGCTTCCCAAGCTGTATAGATTGTCGTCTGCAAAATCTATGAACGCCACAGGGTCCAAAACTTTATAAATACACTATGAAACATACACAGGCCTAAAACAACCAATTTACGGCTGGGCCATGTTAACACTTATTCATGATACATGGAGTGTGAGGTAAGCTTAGAGCTTATCAAATACTTTTTCGATGACTACTTAATGAAGGCAAGAACAGTTCGGGGGCCCGTTTTACTAAACAGTTTACGCTTAAGATTTGCGTAAGTCTAAAACAATAAGTCCTTTTATTCCAATATTTGGCAAAGCAATATTGCAAAGTAACACATCATTGGAATCGTCTCTCCGAGACGCTTCCAATGACGTGTCACATTGCAATATTGTACTTTCATTGAAGATATTATCCATGTTAATCAATTATGACTTACGCAAACATTTTCCGTAAGTTGTTTAGTAAAACGGGCCCCGGATGTCGATTTCTTGGCTAGTCCCAGCAGCATTCTCACCTCGCTGGTAACAAGGATCGAACCTGGGATTCCCGTTACCAGAGGGCGACACTCTTTTTCTGCACCAATGTAGCCCATAACAATGAGCCATATTGGCGATACGGTTGGTGGCCACCAAAGGTCTACAAATATTTACGATACAAGAAATCATTTTTGAAAGTTTAACCCTTTACCAAAGGCCAATTTTTCGACTATCCCAAATTGAAAAGGTTTGCAGACAACATTTCCAAGTGTGATGAAACTGAAAAAGTGGTCTTCTGATAGAGCCGAAAACATTGTGGGAAAAGGAGGAATTGCTCGTTAATTTCTCCTATCCCAAAATGTTTTTCAGAGTCGTATGCAACAAACTGGTCAAATGTCGTCATTGTGTGGTAATGGGTTAAGAAATAAGGAAACAAATGACTAGATAAAATTAAAAATAAATATTAAACACTTACCATTCTTGACAATCGGTAATGTGCCTCGTCCGCCGTACTGGAGTTAGAGTTGAGACAAAAAAAACAACAAACTCAATCGTCGTCGTTGTGAAAAAAAGAGAAAGTCCAAAAATCTCAAAAATTAAAATTGAAATGAAAGAAGTAAAATGAATCAATGAATGTACTGATAATTCGCAGTATTCCTCAGATCTACACGAACTTCAACGGTTTTCTACCTGAGATACTTTTATTTAACTTTTTTTCTCCGAGTTGTTTGACGTTTGATAAGAGGTGTATGATGGACCCCGTGCAAACTGTAAATGCCTGTAAAGATTGATGCTTGAGACGGTTATAACGAACTTTCTCCTTGCGCTGCGAAACAAGGTGCGTTTTAGGCCAAACCCTTTCAATTGTGTTTGTCTCAGACGCCTGTTTGTCTCTCCTTGGCAAACATGGGGTCCAATCCCGGGCAAGTACTCCTAAATACTAGTATGTCGAATACGCACGGGCCACGGGCCTATCTCATAATGATTCGTAACTTTACGTTTACGTTTTCAAAATTGTCGTAACCATTGAGTCTCCAAGGTAACTATGTTTTTTGTGAAAGAAAAATAGACATGCATGTATATCTATGATAAAGATTTCATAGATAGAACTCATGTTCCGTTCACGCCTAAATAAACGTTATTCTGAGGTAATAACGTCTTCTTTCTAATTACGTTTGCGAGGAATTCTGTCATACGAATCTGTTGGAGAAACTCCCAAATACCAAAGGCTAGTCTTTCTTTTATAGTTCCTGGATAGTTCACTCTGCCGTCTCATGACAATCAGTCTCTGTTACATCCGCTTCTTAGAGAGGTTAGTGGTTCGAGACTTAAGCTAGGTCAATACGATTTGAGACGTTTAATGGAAATTTTAGTCTCTTTCAAACGATTTGTCATATTTAATGGGAATCTTAGGCTCGTTCAAGCGGAAAGCTTCAGAAGCTGACAAAAAGTGACAATAGAAATATAAATGAAATTTGCGATTTTGGGGAGTCCACTGACACAAAAGGAGAAAAGTAAAAGATGAACAACACCATATGTAATTAAGAATGAATATCATTAGAAATAAGGTGGAAAAGCAAAAGCTGTGTAAACGTGTATGTTGATGTAATAAGACACATAAAACTACACAATATATACCCTTGGCCTTTTTTCTGGAGCCAAAGCAAGCATGTATGGCAATTATGCTTCATACATATTCTCTTTTATAACCCTTCATTAGGTTCTAAGGGTCTGCTCTGCTGACTTGATGAATCCCTTTTGGAGGAATAGCAAAGTTACCCACATGCTCATTATATCAATTTTCCAGCAAAAGTCTATATCCTTTGTACTCATGTTCATAGAAGTAATCTACAACCTCTTTAAAAACGAAATACGTGTTGCTGAGTAATAACGCTTTATTGTGCAAAACAACACGTGTAGCAACATTAAATAACATTTAGATAATAAGTTTGTGAGTAATAGAGAGACGTGAATATGTTTGTCTGGAATAGTGACTTTTTCTCTTTTTCCTCCTGACAAAAAAATTCACGTTCTGCTTAACCCTTTACCAAACGCCAATTTTTCGACTGCCCCAAATTGGAAGAGTTTGCAGATTACATTTCAAAATGTAATGGATTAGAAAATAATCTTCTGATAGGGCAGAAAACATTGAGGGAAAAGGAGAAATTGCTCTTTACTCTTTTCCCACAATGTTTTCCATAGTCGTCTGCAACAGACTGGTTAAGTGGCGTTATTGTTTGATAATGGGTTAAAAGGGTTTACATGTATATAGTGTATAAGGATTCAGGCGAGAATGACAATTAGCAAGTGAGATACGCGTCTTATCTTGAGCGCTGGATCGGCGGATACATTCCTGCATTCAAAGTTAAAAATACGGAATAGTGTAGTGAAGCATCATTCACTGCGTTGTATTTGCTTCCAGTTGCCAGAGTAAATGTTTTTCTCGCCAGACAGAAAATCACTGGAAATGCAAAATTTTCTCATGCAATGAACATGTCATGAATGGTTCAGAAATGGGGCCTCCGTGGCCTAGTGGTTAGAGTACAGAACTTGAAATCACATGGCCCCTCTCCGCGTGGGTTCAAATCCTGAGAGGGATATGGATTTTCATGAGAGGCAGTCTCCCGACTGACTTACGGAATGCCGATGGTTCTACCCGCCTTGGCCAGCCCTTGTGGGCAGTTGAGTATGGGGTCTTCCTCCATCATTAAGAGTCGGGCATCGCTACATAACTGAAATAATGTTGATGTGATGTAAAACCCATATAAACAAAAAAAAGAATGGTTCAGAAATGAAAAGATAAGCATAAGATAATCATTAAGTATGAAGCATTTCATCCCCATTTGTGACGAGGCGTTTCTTTTGTCATTTCTTTTTCTTAACTTCTTTGAGGACGGCCTGTCAAACGAGGCTGGGTAAAGGAGCATATGAATGTGTCAACGAATACTCAGACAAACGGGATCTCCAAAAAGGCTTCTCTGATTTCGAATAAGAAATCCGACTGCAGACTTTATACCTACATTTTCCTTCAATTCAGTTGTCTCGACATCTCTTAAGCCTGGTCATACTGCTCTTACTTTGATCGTTTCTCTGAACAGTAGGGAGAGGGGGTCAAATTTCGACAATGTCCGCCAGGTACCGCAGAAAGGTAAAAATCGAAATCACGCACGTTGCCATAGCGGTTCTTCAGAAATACAAATACCATGCCGCATTGAAGGTGCTTTTCCACAGGTGTAAAGCAATTTGGAAGTAATAATTTAATTTCTTTAAACTCCACAACAGCTTTACTGTTATACGATACCAAGAAAAGTCATAGGGAGCTAAAGCAGATCGTTTTTGATATGGGCCGCGTCACGCGAAAAGGGGCACTCGGACATAAATAAAAACCGCTGACACAGCTTTTTCTTAGCGCTATTATTCCAGCATCTAGTCACGACAGTTATCATTTGTATTTATTTAAAGGTAGAACTTGATGTCCTCTAAGATGGCAAACAGTGTAACCCCGGACCAGCAGCCACGTCAGTGACGTGGCGGCTAGTCTGGGGCTACACTGTTTGCTATGTCCGAGTGCCTCTTTTCCCGTGACGTGGCCCATATATTTCCTTCAAATGTGTACATAGTGAATTAACATGTACTTAAATCCAAAAGCGCCACAACGATTTTGAGATCTACCGCATATAAACTATCCTTAGTTAGATAATTTGACGCTTCCTGAAATAACTATGCATTCGAAAGCTACTTTTCACTGAACATCAAACAATAAAAAAACCGTATTGTTTCAACAACCTTCTATTTTGACTTTCAAATCTTCTCTTCTGTGAATAGCGACCTTTAACCCTTATAGTGATGGAACCAACTTCCTCCTTACGCAAACAGGTTAGATCAAGGCCATTCCCCGTGTAAATTGGCAGCTGGCATGTGATCTAACTTGTTTGCTACTCTGAGTACCTTTCCTAAACAAAATTTAGCAGATTTTTAAGGTTTTTAAAAGCAGACGGCACAGAAATTTATTTTTAGAAAATTACCCTGCATTCTATGGGTGAAGTTGTCAAACATCCTGTAAAATTTAGTTTGACCGGTATCTTAGATATGAGACCTATATCTACGTTGGACTGAACCAACTAATAACTAATCTAATTAAAATTGACCCCTGCTTGGACATAGGAGAAAGCATAAAATACAATACAATTTTTCTATGAAAAGCTCCCAACAGAATCCAACACAAAAGACAAGGAAATGTTTTAGTATTTTTATTTCAAAAATAATATCTTAAAAACATTGGTCCATCTTTAACATTTAAGAGTCATTTTTGTAAAATTGTATCTTTCATTGATGAAAAAATATATAAGAGCACAATTAAGTCCCAATGCTATGAAATAATTATCATAGCATACTGAATCTGTAAAAATTAATTCTTAAAAATAAACGATGAAGCACAGAGATCTTTGAATGAAGGGAAAAGGGAAGTTATTGAACAATGCTATCTAAACCTAAAACACAGCTCTAAGTCCATACGATTCATTTCCAATCCATCTGTACCAGGGATAAAGTGAGTTTCGACTCTTTCTCGGTCTGATAGAAAAAAATGAATTAATGCCTTGCTCAATAAGTGACTAGAAAGAATTGAAACAACAGAAGAGGCCAAACTGAGTAAGAAAATCACACAATCTTCGTGATGGATTTTATGCATGGAAATCATTGTGGCAAAAGGAGAAATTGCTTGTCACAAGCAAGTTTCTATAGAAACACTTGTTCCCTTCAATGTCACTTGGTTTCACAAAATAATCACAATTCATCCTTCGCTGTAAAAAAGCTGGTTCCCCACAACAAAACTTAGTTTTGCAATATCATCACAAAAAATCCTTTGCTGCAGACACCCTTCTTCCTGTTATTACTAGATATCACAACTCATCCTTGGCTGAAGACACACTGTTTCCCCTTTTTACTAGATATCATCACAATCCATCCTTAGCTGTAGAAATGCTGGTTTCCCTTTTCACTTGATATCACAACTCATCTTTTGCTGTAGAAACCCTGGTTCCCCGCAATGAAGCCTTATATTCAGGATGGTTCTTGACATGGTAAGCTGCCTTGGCAACCAATCTCATAAACTCCTCAACATCAAACTTGTAGTTGGTGAACTTCTGGTGGGCACCCAAGGTGGGATGGTGACCCTGAAATAAGCGGGGAATATAGTACGGCAGATATTTACCTTGCAATGATAAATGAAGATTATGATCAGCTCTATTTAAATCTCACTACTTATCAAATGCTCTCATGAGGGGATGAAAATACAGTGAAGCCTCGTTTATCCGGACCCTGATTATCCAAATGTCTCACAATCCGAACGAAATTGTAAGGGAACGGAATAATTTAACCAGTTTGTTGCATACAAATTTTGAAAACATTGTTGGAAAAGGAGAAATTGCTTGTGATGAGCAATTTCTCCTTTTTCCACAATGTTTTCCGCCATATCAGAAGATTATTTTGAATTTCATCACGTTTTGAAATGTCGTCTGCAAACTATTTCAATTTTGGACGGTCGACAATTTGGCGTTTGCTAAAGTGTTATAAGTATACACATGCATACAGACCGTTTATGTAAAAATGTGTATAAGAACATGCTCTACTTCATTAGTCCAGATGATTCGGTAAACCAAACATTTTGTTGGGAACGGACATGTTCTGATTAACAAGAAATCACTGTAAATGAAATTAACAGTGATATTCCTTTTCCAATGATATTTGAAGATGTTGCTTTATTCAAATCACTCCACTTAACAAATACACTCATTAGAGGATTCAGTCAGTGGCTTGGAAAGTATCTTGCACAAGAAATTGTCCAATTTTCAATAACGGAAATCATTTTGTCTTAAAATTGTCTATACTTTCTATAACGGTAAATCCATTTGAATATTTCCCTTTTAAAAGCCAAATGATTACCCCTAAGGTTACCCCTAATTTATTTTTTTCATGTGGGTTTTACATTGCATCAACAATTTTTAGTTATGTTACAATGCTCCATTCAAAATGATGGAGGAAATCCACATACTCAACTGCCCATAAAGGCTGGTCAAGCCAAACAGAACCATGGGCATTCAGCAGTCATCCAAGAGATTGACTACCTCTCATGAAAATCCAAATGCCGTCACCAAATTTAAACGCATGTGGTGATGTGCCATCTGATTTCAGGTTCTGTACACTAACCACAAGGCCACAGAGGCCCTTGACAAAGGAGTAAAGGGTTAGCTTGGTAAGCTGGTAGAAAAATGAAAATGAATTGCCATACCTCATCTTCTTGTTCCATCTTGCTTGGATTTTCCCAAGTTAGGTACTTCACACCTCTAAGCCTTGCTAAGTCGTAATAACAGTTCTTGTCCCCACAGTTAAATCTGTAAAAAAAATAATTAAGTTTTTGTTACTAAATAGAGTTCATGTACTTTTGCTTTCTTAGTGATCTTAATTGGCTGAGATAATTGTTCTAACCATCAGTCACTCCATGAAGAATTAATTAGACAAAAGGGAGAATAGAACCTAGGCTGCGAGGTCCAAACTTCCCAAGACTAACCACTACAAATCAACTAAGGGCATGATACAGAATTATATGATCATTAAGATATGAATGCATTTCAAATCTAATTGTAGGCCTATTTGAATGACAAGAAAAGCTTAGCAAATAGTTTTTACCCAATACATACTCACATTTCTATGACAGCTCCCCAATCTGGTTGAAACAACATATGAGTTAGACCTGCTCCATGCATTCCGATAAATATGTCAGAGTTGTGGGAAATCTGAAAATTAAAAAAGTTTCAATTGATCAGTTAGTAGTTTAAAAGAAGTCTTTACAAGCAGAATCTATGATAACTGCTGTCATAAAAGTTGTGTGAAATTCTGACAATTTTTGGCCAGTACAGTGCTGCACTTAGTTCTTTCCAAGTCACCAACTGCTATCCCTTTCTATTTAATATGGGTTTTACATCACATCAACATTATTACAGTTATGTTATGATGCCCAGTTCATAATGTTGATGGACTGCCGAAGACGTATCTGCACTTTAGGGCTGGTCAAGCTGTGAAGAACTATCGGTATTCCAAGAGTCAACCAGAAAACTACCTCAGGAAAACCCAAATGCGCTGTCACTGAGATTTACAGGGCCACATGATTTCAATTTCTATTCTTTAACCACAAGGCATATCTATGTTTAAACTTGTTGCCTTCAAAAAAGTTATAGAAGAATTTCAAATGTTCTTTTCTAGGTGAAAATTGTTAAGTCATTCAATTAACTATAAACTTCTACTTACTTTAACTTGCTCTAAATAGGGCATTTCCCTACAAAGAAAGAAGAGTAAAGAGGCATTAAGAGAAATTCTGATTTCATGATCTATCTGCAAACGCATTTTTGAAATAGGGCCAGGCATAGATAGACCACATTAACTTACATTAAAAAGCACTTTATAAACAGACAAAGAAATTATAACAGAAATCTTTACAATCTATTTTTGCTTCCTAAATAAAGTTAATACATCGATTTTATGACCATAGAGAAACTACTGACACATGAGCTAGTCTTTAACAGAGTAAAATTTGATTCTTCTTGTCCAGCTTTTGATGACACAAGTTTTTTTTTAACATAATCTAGTATAACAAAAACACCTCCTTTGATGAATGAATTACTCTATTATACTTTCAAGCCAAAAATGCTCTTATAAATGTGCAATTCAAACTTAAACAACAATGACTTTTGACTTACAACATATTTCAATTCTAGTTCATAAATCATTCAGTCTAAATTTGCATAATAGGAAATCATATCTGTCTTGAGCAAAGATATTTACCTGTATTTATAAGCTACTAATCTCACTTCATACTCCCCTACAGTTTTCAAGGCACGATATAACTGCGAAACAGAAGAAAAATCATTTTAGCATGTCCACGTCAATAGTAGAGTGGAGGCGTTGAACCAGGAGAACAGCTTCAGTCTCTGGACAAGAGGGTTTAGTTTGCTTGATTTATTTATTTATATGGGTTTTACATCACATCAGCATTCTTTCAGTTATCTTGGAAGACCCCATACCAATAAATTCCCATAGAGGCTGATTATGCACGGTATAATCATTAGCATTTCGTAAGTCAGTAAGAAGACTACATTCCATGAAATTCCAAATGCTATCACCTATGCACACAATTGAAAGGTGTTAATATTTAAACATACTCATTCAATAGGAGAGATGGCACAGTACAAATTAGAGAAATAGCTTATATTAAAAATTGAATCTTATTCCCCAAATATCGTTAAGGCATCTGCAGAAAATCATAATTCAACCCTTTATGCTGAAAGAGAATAAGCTCATCATGAGCCATTCCTCTCTGATAACTGAACAGTTTTTCGCATCCCTTTGTTTGTTCCCATGGAGTTGAATGCTGTATCAACAGTATTTCAGTTATTTCTTACGGCTTTCCTGGATTTCACCAGTTCTAGGCAGGGCTCTGCAGTGCATCAGCCAAAGACACTCCTATGAAAAAAACAAATGCCGCTGGTGAGGATTGAACCTGAGACTCCTGTGTCACAAGCCCTACACCTTAACCACAGGGTCACCAAGGACCCTCGACCTTCCAGAAAGTTCTAATTCAAGATATTACGAGGCCATACCTCATCTTGATTGAGGATATTTCTGTACTGGCTCTTCCTGTCTAACATGGTTATACGGATCTTGTCAGGCTGAAAAAAAAACCATAAATTGGTGAAGAACAGATGGTGCATATAGAGAATAGATGGTTGGTGTTATGATTTGATTGTTTGTATGGTGTTTAATGTCATGTCAACAATCTTTCAATTGTGTTACGGCTTTCCTGGTTTCACCAGCACTAGGACACGCACACAAAACCAGAGCATTTGTACAGATAATTTGAGAAGCAACAAAGAAGCTGTCTAGGACAAGACCTTTCTAACATATCACATTTGTAAAACCTGACAAACTTGTTCTAAAGCTCAGATTTGAAGATATATCTACATTTATCTTACATTGTGTCAACAATACTTTAGTGACAAGTCTGCATGCTGCTTTTTTTCATTGAATAGCTTACATTTGGTTGAACAACAGATTCAAATATGTCAAACATGCAATAACAGGCACTTATCTTATGGAAAAAAAGAAATTGAAATTTCTTTTACCAATGAATGGATGAAGTTTCAAGGCGCTTTGACAACTGCGGTCATTTAGAGCGTATTATGATGATGTAGATAAACATATATTTACCAATGGTCCATTTTGAGGTATATTCAATCTATGTACAAGATGTGCAGAAAACGCTTGATAAAGACTGCTACTGTAGCACCCAGGTATCTGGCAAACAAAAACAAGAAACAAACATTTAAATGAAATCTCCGTATTGGTTTGGATATTTATCTTGTCTTTTAACATATTTCAGTCATATTGCAGTACACAGTGCATATTACAATGCTTCCGACATTTCTTCACTAGTACTGCACAATTTGCTTTCACACCCCCTGACTCATTGATTCTTCTGTAACAGAAGTCTTTAACCCATTACCAAACGATAACAACATTCAACCAACTTGTTGCAGACGACTCTGCAGACGACTCTGGAAAACATTGTGGGAAAAGGAGAAATTGCTCTTAACATTTTCACTCCTACGCTTTGTCATTTTCAAACTAAGAGGATTCTAAAGAGTACCCACAAAATTAACAGACGGCATAATCTGATTTTGATTTACTTGTCCATGATCTTGTCAGTAAAAGTCAGTAAAATACACTTGTCTGTTCCGAAATTTCGACAACCTGGGAAATACGGACAAGTGATGTTGCCAACCCTGCTGAATGGAAATTACTCATTTAAGTTTATTTATCTAGAACTCTCATCAATCAATCCTAATGTAAAAGGAAATAATACATTTTTACTCACTAATGGCATATTGTAAAACATTCCCCATCTCATCCTTGGCAGCAGTGGAAATATTGCTTCTTTCACACACAACTGTAACAGTAAAATATAAAAAAAGAATTGCTTTCATACATAAATTTACAATAAAATACTCCTCAGACAAAATACACATAACATAACAACCTTGTGACCTACAAAATTTTAACACCCTCTCAATTATTGCAACAATTCTATCATTCAAATAAAATATAACTAAGCAAATGTATTTCATTAAGAACCCTCTTATTGGGAAACAAACAAAGAAATATGTAAGTGTGTGAAGTATCAAAGTCATTACTCTGATAACTCATTCATACCTTTACATTTAACTTAAGTGGATGGTGACAATGCTTAGGTAACAACAGCTAAGTTTATAAACCTTTTCATTATTAATTGACCGAGACGGAAGTTTGAAGCTGAATAATCTAACTCTCAATGACCGCTTCCTGGAAATTAAATCAGTACTCACACTGATTTGTGGGCTAGTCCTGGCATTTTTACCTTGCCACTGACAGTATCAAACCCAGGACCCTTGGTACCAGAGGCATGTGCCCTACCACTGCACCAGCTACAAAAATACATGAGCTAAAGATGTCACCCAAATAAAATGAAAACAAAAATAGCCTAATTTGGGTAACAATCCCGACATACCCTCTTTCCCTCAAAGTCTCTTAGTGTCTTGATAGGCAGGTTGGTAAAAGCTTGATATGTCTCATGGAATAAGTCTCCATACATATTGACACTCTGTAATAAATGATATATGTTATGACAACATAGGAGCTAAATCCATTTCCTTTTTATCAATGTACATTGTGGACATAATATTTACTATAATCACAATCTTTTTACAAAAAATTCTATTTAACATGACAAAGATAAAAATAAACGATTCATCTAACAAAAGACAATATTTGATTCTTCATATTTGTCATTTTATCATTGATGTATGCTCAACATCAATTTAATATCAATTAAATCA
Source organism: Cerastoderma edule (assembly GCA_947846245.1). Lineage (NCBI taxonomy): Eukaryota > Metazoa > Mollusca > Bivalvia > Cardiida > Cardiidae > Cerastoderma > Cerastoderma edule. The sequence continues at coordinate 9,688,361 of OX401413.1, forward strand.
GGTAATGGAAGGTGATTAATCTTTCAGTTTTACGCACATGCAGCAGAAGATCTATGAAATCACAGCAAAAAAGGAGAGTTTGTTCATCAAGGGAAATGTCTATTTGCATCATATAATTTAAACCATCCTTGAAAAGAAGTCATTGGAAAGTACATTTAAAAAACAAAAATTTGATTGCAACAACCAATTTCAACTATTGTCATTCTGCTTTTTACGCAATAGTACAAAAGAGAATACATTCATACTCTTGTCAAGTCTCAAATGTGGGCAAGGTTGAAATGTTAAAGGCACATAAAAGGAGATTAATGCTATATCAAACTATTTTATTTGGTAAACTTTTGATCAGATTCAATTAGTTATCACCAAAAAACCCCATCAGCAAAACTTGAACGTGAAAGTCAACCAGAAATAACCCAGATTAGCAAGTTTAATAATTCAGATTGCCTCATTCTTCACCTCTGACCTTGACAGTTGATACACAAATATTTGAACCGACCAATCAGAATTCGTTATTTTGAATATGTAAACAAACAGGTTGTTGATAAACATGATTGAATTGGAGACAACTATATTTCAAGCTCAAAATAACTTATGTTAAAGGAGTCTTTTTAATAGGGTCTAAATGCATTTGTAAATTAATTTTCATGACTTTTATGAACATAATAAAAGAACTCAATATATTTTTTCAGTAATTTATTTGTACTTATCTCCTTGTATGTGCCTTTAAATTCCATCAAAGTACTTACAGTATCCCATCAAAGTACTTACAGTATCCCAATTTATCATTTGGAGATCCAATGAGAATGAGTTGTTGATATGTTGTGAAGTATAAAAGTTGATGAAGTCACAAAAATGATGGTACATGTTCACACCTAAAAGGGTAAAAAGTTGAAGAGATAAAAAAAAAAATGTGCCAGAGAATCATCCCAACATCCAATATGAAAAGTATCTGGCTTTTCAGGTACTTGTTCACAGATGAGAAAATTACAAAGTCAAAGTTTAATGTTGTTGAAACAATACAGTATGAGGACATTAGGATTTTTCATGAGGGGCAGTCTCCTGACTTGTTTACAGAGTCCTGATAGTTCTTCCCGGCTTGACCAGCCCTAATGTGCAGTTAAGTATGGGGTCTTCCTCCTTTATTAAGAGTCGCCATCCAAACAAAACTGAATTGATGTTGATGCAATGTAAAACCCAGTCTCAAAAGAACTCTGATATTAAGGCGTGGCTAATACACTGTATTGATAGAAAACCCAAATAAAAAAAAATCAAGCAAAAAATAAACAAAATATTTCTATCTTAGAGAAGACTCTTACCTGCATCGAGTTTCATAAACATGACGGGCTTTTCTATAGTAATATCACAGTTTTTGGTGTCAATGGGTTGAAATGGTAGGGAGGTATAGTGTTCGACTTCAGCAAACCTGTATAAAACACAAAATACAGCATATTCATGATCCCATTATTTCATACCAATGGTTCAATGGAAGATTTCGGTCAATGACTTTGGCAGGAAGACCTAGTTTAGAAATAAATAAAAAAGCAACACAAAATACAGCATAAGGTTTATCCCTTTATTTCATACCAATGGATCAATGCAATTTTTTTTTCAATGACTTCAGTGGCAAGACATGCTTTAAAAATGAATCCAACAGATTTAATTTTCTACTTCAATACTTCTTTATGAATATGATTGAATTTCTTTTCATTTTATGGTTTTCACAGTAAAATTCATTTTAAGATGCTAAGAAATATGTTAAATCTATATAGTGTTAAGCAGTCTTATTCTAGTGAATGATTTTCTTAAGAGATAGATCAGTACAATGTGTCCTTCCTTGCAAGACTTTGAAATTATCTGATCATTTTGGTGTCACATTTTAAGATGGCACATTATTGGAATAAAGTATGCAGTGGTTGTCCAAAGCAGTTAATTTTAATAAGCATTTACACATTTAAGTGCTCAAAAGAAATAAGACAGATTTGTCTCCCTTACAAGTAATGATATAACTTGGCATCTCACAGCAAACAATAAAATAATTTCTATCTAATGCACTTGAAAATCACAAAACGCAGAGACAGGGTTAAGATGCAATCTGAATTTAATTAAGAAAACAATATATATCACACTTATAATTTCATTATTATGTATGAGTTACTGATCTGAAATAATGATTTAAAATGACATTCAACACCTCAATATACATTGAACTACTCAACATGGATGAACGCAGGAAATGTGTTATAAGCCTGGGACGATTCAACCAAAATAATGTAACCCTTCACTTACATATGAGGTGAATTACTCAGATCACAGAAATACCCAAGTATTTACTATTGTGTAAGATGTTGTGAGACAGAAGACTGTTATCACTAGGTTGAGGAGGATGCTCTCCCAGTCATCACATACAATCGAGGGTTCAATGCAAGACTACAGTAAGTGCTTCATGTTTGTGAAGCACTTACTAAAGCATTGCATTGAACCCCTGTAATGATAGTAGACATCACTTACCATGATTGTAAGGCACTTTTATGTTCCCCTTCAGCCTTCAGGGCACTTTGATTTAAGGCACAGTGACCACCTATCTCCCTTTCCAGCAGGAAATCCTCTCTAAATCTAAATTCACAAATACAAATGCTTATAAGGTAACATCTTGTAGGAAAATGATGTCATAAACTCGTTCAAATGCTTGTTAGGTAACACCTTGCAGGAAAATGATGTCATAAACTCATTCAAATGCTTGTTAGGTAACACCTTGCAGGAAAATGATGTCATAAACTCATTCAAATGCTTTGCAGGAAAATGATGTCATAAACTCATTCAAATGCTTGTTAGGTAACGCCTTGCTGGAAAACAACATCATAAACTTATACAAATGGCTATTTAGGTAACACCTTGCAGGAAAATGATGTCATAAACTCATTCAATTGCTTATTAGGTAACACCTTGCAGGAAATTGATGGCATAAACTTATACAAAAAATGTTTATTAGGTAACACCTTGCAGGAAATTGATGTCATAAACCTATACAAATGCTTATAAGGTAACACCTTGCAGGAAAATGATGTCATAAACTTATTGAAATGCTTATTAGGTAACACCTTGCAGGAAAATGACATCATAAACTTATTCAAATTCTTATAAGGTAACACTTTGCAGGTAAATATTTACTAAACAACTGAAATATTTCTGACACTGCTTAAACCCACACAACAGACTAAATAACCTTTTATTTTTAACAGAAGAGACAATTGCCTGTGTGTTATAATCAAGATGATGGTTTAATGAATTGACAAGTCTCCAAAATGCGTAAAGATGAATAATAATTAGAGCTTAACCAAAGAAACTGTGTTTAAACAAATGCAGTCTGAAATTGCTTTACATAGTTCCTATTCAAAGGTTCAGTGCAAGACTATAAAGTAAGTTTTTCACAAAAGTAAAAGACTCTCTTATGTCTTTCATTCGACCATCATGTCACATATTCTACAACAAAGAAAGGGAGATGTGTCAGGATTTGAACAACTCAAGGGTTCAATGCAAGACTATAGTAAGTGCTTCAAAAACATGAAGCACTTGATATAGTACTGCATTTAACCCTAGAACTGGTCAATTAAATAACATAAAAATGAATTAATAAAACAATCACCTGTTGGTTCCCTCACCAATCTTACGGGTTCGGAAATCAAAATAAATATTTTTGGCATGGCAATAACGGGCATATTTGGCACACTCTAACAAGGAATCATCCTGAAAATATATGCACAGAGCGATTTTGATAAATTAACAAGTTAATATCAAATGAATTATGCAGATAATTGAAGTTGTAATGACATTTAATCATCATTCTAGAAAGTTAAAAATGTATTTGTTCAAAAATATATATTTGAAAAAGATGATTATAATTCTTATTTTCTATTATACTATCGAAAGTATAATGCACTTAAAGTCTTTTGTCATAGATTAATTTGACCAAACCAAAGCATTAGGTTTTTGCTAGCTTTTGTGCAAGGAATGTTCATGAACTAATTTTTTCTTAATTCAAACCTGTACTTAATTTCATGTTATTCATTTTTAACTAATTACTTGATCTGGCTTTCTAATAGTAATGATATCCCCACCATCCAGTAAGCCCTGGAGGGACATATTTATTTCAGATTCTTCTTTCAACACTTACCTCTGATTCTTGCTTACAGAAAACTGTCATCTCTTTTCTCCTCTCCACCACATATCCAAAATCAGCTCCCCTCCAAAAGTTATCGAGTTGGGCTTCTTTTGTCCTTTCCCTGGTATTAATAATAAAAAAAATACCAATGTCTGACATAAAGAGCTCTTTGGTGCTAGGGATATCTACCTTTTGCTCGTTCCTATGTGTTTTCAACAGGTTAAAGTAAAGTGATGATAAACAAAGGAATCAATAAAATCTTTCAATGTCCTCAAAATAAACCTTCATCTTTTTAAATGGCTTTAATTCTGTTTTCATTATGATTTAAAAGAAAAACGAGTAATGCTTTTTGACCATTGCAACTATCCATATTAATACCTATAATACAGGCAGGTAAATCATGTGACCAATGTTTACAATCTTACGTCCGAACAAGATGGCCGCATCCATCATCGAATAGGTCTTTTGCTTTTTCACCAGCTATGTTCAACACTCGGCAGAGAAATACCAGTTGAAGACTGACTTTTTTTGTATATGCATGCCCGTTGACTGCAATTTCTCTACCAAGTTTAAGATGTAACATCATTTAAAGCATGGGTTATCATATACCACTAGAACCGGAAAGTTGATGGTCAACTCATGAGGGGTACACAATGTGGCTATCATTAGTAAAAGTAGGTGAAAAAAGAAAAAATACCTGTGGCACCATGCAAAAAAAACACAAACCAAGAAAAACTGGTATGGTTCAAACCAGGGACCCCTTAGTGTTAAGACAATCACCACCTGCACTGCTGAGCCATGCAGGACCCCTTTACTCACTGAACTTATTCACATAAACCCTTTCCCAAACAAATTCACATTAACCCTTTCCCAAACAACAAAATTTCGACTGTCCCAAATTGAAAGAGTTTGCAGACGACATTTCAAAATATGATGAAATTGGACAATAATCTTCTGTTAGGGCAGAAAACATTGTGGGAACAGGAAAAACTGCTCGTTACAAGCAATTTCTCCTTTTTCTGACAATGTTTTCTAAAGTCGTCTGCAACAAAGTGGTCAAATGTTGTTATGGTTTGGGAAAGGGTCAACTCACCATGCACTATCTTCGGGACAAGTAGGGTTGGACATTCTGTTCTCCTTTGGACAGTCTTCTTCGTACCCCCAGCATTTAGATTGAGACAAGGCCTCCTGCAGATAGAATTGTTAGGGTTAAAATAATAAATTAGGTGTCTGACTTATTGAATCCCATATTGATGAATAAAATGTCACTTTCTCTGTGCAGCAGTTGTGGTCTAGAAAAGAGGCTGTATCTAGGTCTTTCACACACACACACACACACACACACACACACAGTGCTTTTAAAAGAGAAATTAGTAATCATCAGAATCATCTCATCCAGACTGTTCTTTTTTTTTTTGCATGGTATTAAATACCATTTCAACAATTGTTCATTTATATAAGGGCTTTCCTGGATCCACCAGTACTAGGTTAGGGCTCTGAAGTGACTTGCTGAAGGTCAGTCCCATGAAACCAGAGGTGGTGGTGAGGCTCGAACCTGGGACCCCTGATTTCTAAGTCTGCCACCGTTACCTCTGGGCCATGCAGAACCCCTCCAGACTTTTCTAATGAGTACATTTAAGAGAAGCATTAAAGAAAGTCAGCAAGAGAAATATTCCTCTTATAGGGACCTAAGTTACACAATGTCATTATTTGACTTACAGATAAGACAAATATTAAGGACTCAGTTCAAATTTATAATAGGGAGTCGAAAAGGAATTGTTACAAAGTCATAAACAGTGAAACACCTTGTATAATATTCACTGAGTAAAAATGATACAGTATATTAGATGTATCCCCTGGGAAAAACAAGGATACCATAAAACAAGGATACCACATCTTTGTATGGTGTTTAACGCCTTATCAACAATTTTTTTCCAGTTATGCAGCGGCTTTCCTTGGTCCAACAGTACTAGGCTAGGGCTCTGAAGTGACTTGCCAAAGGTCAGTCCCATGAAACAAGAGGTGTGGGTGGGGCTCGAACCCTTGACCCAAAACTTCTAAATCCGCCATCTTAACCACTTGGCCATACAGGACCTGAAACATACATTATGTATTACATATTTATATCCAGAATTCTACAATACCTTATAGGGACATCCTGGATCATTTTCACAGCTTTGTTTAACATCGGGATTATTTCTGAAGAAATATGGGACATGTCCACGTGGCAAATTTAGGCTGGGCCAATCAAAACCATGGCAACAGATCACACACCAAGCTAGGAACCAATAGACTGTCACCACCAACAGCAACCATCTCATCCTGTAAAAAAGAAGTCGAAAAGAATCTTAAATCCATTGATTTTATATAGAAAAAGAGAAGAAGAAGAAGGAGAAGAACATTTTATTTCAACTGAAGCATATACAGCTCATGGTTGGCAAAGAATGTAACAATAAATTCATCTTCGCATACACTTGTAGGAATGGTAATCATACATACGCTCACACAAACAACCACACCAGTCCTGCTCACATATACATGTGCACATTTCAATTCTTAAGGTATTTAGGTGTAAAATGTTTTAATGGAAATTCCAAATTTTATTCATATACATATATGCATAGACATACTTATTGAACGATAAGCATACAGCAATTTTAGATGGCTTATAATTAAGCTATATGATCAAAAGCACAACAACATGTAGTTGTTTGTCATTTCATTACAGTAAGGAGTAACTATTACTAATTTTAAACCGCAACACTTTAAAACACCAAAAGTATCAGAGAGGTAAAATATGTCCAAAAAGAAAGGCATGTCATACAATGTTAAAATGACAGTTCTCTGTAAAAAAAAAAAAAAAATTAGTAAAACAACAACAAAAAATAAAATAAACACTTACTTGTACATACAACCCATTTCCACCTTGAAGAACAATGCACTGAAGCTATTTATATCATCTAAACTCTGAAGGGATTAACTTTTCAAACATACTTTGAGAGCTTAGTAAGTTTACTCCTTAAAAAATCCTATATAAAATACATTCTAATCCTCAAGGTAAAACAACACTTCTTTTTCACATCATAAAACTACTGTGGCCCTCCAGATCAAAGCCCTGACAAAAAAAACACCTGTCAACCTCTATCACCCATTCCCTCATTATATGCCCATAAAGGTGGATTAAGCCAGGTGACTTTATCAGCATTCCATAAGCAAGCCAAGAAAAGTAAAAAAATGATATAAGTAGTATTCATATAATAATTAGAAGTACTCAGTACTTTCTAGAGAGATTGGGAGTCACAAGTTCAATCTCCACCTTATCTGCGGGTTGATTTATCAGTATTTTGTAAGTTGACTGTGAGATTTTAAATGTCATCTACTGCAAAGGTGCAAAACAAAAACAGCAAAGGATTGCTTCTTAGTACTTTCAAGAGAACTCGAGGGTCCCTGGTTCGAACCTCACTGGTTTGGTTGGAGGGTCCTTTGGCAAGACGCTTCTTAGCCCTAGCCTAGGACAAGTTAACCCAGGAAAACTGTAACAAAACTGATTTTTTCTTTTGTTCACACAGCGTCAAACCCCATATAGACAAAGTTAAACAATAAAGCATTATCAAGATCAAGATTAAAGATAAAGGAGTATTTCATTTGCTTACTTCTAAAGATCTCCGTTTTTTTCTGTACCCTATATTGTAAGTACTTCAACTGGCTCATCAGCAATTGTCAATACAAAAGATTTATTTCAAATCTGAATACTACATACATGTACATAAGATGCTGTTTCTCATTCTGCATTCCTAGCTGATACTATTCATTTATCAAACAGGAGCTCAATGTTGTTGTCTTTTTTAATATCACAATCACTTTAGGCAGTTATGTAAGATTAATTGCTGGATCCGGCTTATATACACTTCAAATAAACAACCTTACTTTCATAAAGTAGTCATATATAACAGATTAGTTATATAATAGATTAATAGCTTAAGGTAGAATACCCATAATCTGCCATTTTGAAACTCATTCCTTCATCCAATTACTTCAGTCGTTCTAGGTAATCATCAGTCGGGGCCGGAACTATTCAGTTTTATGCAAATAGTTGTGGTCCTGATGCATCTATACCGAGAATGACTGAAGTAATCTGAAAAAGAAAAATTGTTGTGATTCACGAAATTTCTTTAGTAAAGCTTTAACCATTTACCAATCCCCAAATTTTCGACTGTCCCAAATCGAAACAGTTCACAGACAAGATCTTAAAGTGGTGGAATTGAAAAACAATCTTCTGATAGGGCAGGAAACATTGTGGGAAAAGGGAGAAATTATTGCTCTTTAAGAGCAATTTTTTCACAATGTTTTCCAGAGTCGTCTGCAACAAACTAGTCAAACGTCGTGTTTGTTTGGTAATGGGTTAAATGAGTACTATTTTGGAAAAGTGTTACATGAAAAAGCCCAAGGACAAAGAATCACTTTCATAAGTCGTACCCATTTGACAATCCATTAACTTACCATTAAACACTTTCCCTAGTTTGAGCTATTTGAGTAATTGCTCAAGCATGAAAGTAACAGCATGATCATGATTATATGATATGGAAGTGATAGAAAAAGCATACAGTTAAATTAAAAAGGAACCACAGTGACAAAATTAAAAATTGCTCCTAGTGAGCAACTTATAAATTTTGTCAAAGTGATTTCTATAATTAAGATGTATTAATTCCTCACTTGTGTATTTTATTGTGTTAATGTATAGGGATGGGTTTTCGTACCTTTATGATTGGCCATACCTGTAAAAGATGACTAAAGTAAAGCAAAAATACCACAGCTGCTATTTCTATATTTGAGACTGACTAAGAGACCTCCAATTTTTTTAATATTTTTTTAGATATAGAGAACTTTGAATGGTGTGTAAAGCAGTGCAAACAATTTTTCAGTTGTGTTACAGCTTTCCCGGATCCACCAGTACTAGGCTATGGCTTTGAAATGACATGTCAAAGGACACCAGGGGTGTCCTTGGGGCTCAAACTTGGGACCCCCGAAACCGAACATTAACCACTGGGCCACTCAAGACCCTTACAAAGAACTCAAAATTCATGTAGGATGTAGGACTGAAGTTTATGGTTGTTTTCAAAAAACACTTAATTAAATTAAGTTAATTTATATGATGTTATCATCAGAAAATACATGTACATGTTTCAAATTTCACCTAACTCTTGAAAACTCACTCACTGCACAAAATGGTATAGTTGGTTGAACTGTTGAGAATTGGTGAAGATTTCTTCTAAAGGGATGCAACTTTGAGCAAATAGATTCATACCTTTTGCCAGTAATGTCCCCTATCTGTGCCATAAAACCTGATCTGTTTGTTTTTGATGGCTTTATTGTTTTCACGGAGTCAACTATTTTTGAGACATTTTGCAATGCCTATGCATCATGAATGGAAGAAGGCTCGTTACTTAAAGCTGCTTGTTCAGAGATGTTATGAAATCTTAAAGTAAAAACTTTTATTTCTTCTTAAACTGAACAACAGCTGTTGTGCTACTGTATGATACACACAGCAGAATATCAATTGGAATCAAAATTATTTAGTATTCAACTTTTTAAAGCCTGAATGAATACAGAAGGCTAAACCCAGGCTAAATCGTAACTAATTATTTCTGCGACCTGAGATATACACCTTGCACATGAGTGTATGCTTACAAATTTTGTTTTATGTCCTGATTTCCTAGGAGTGTCCACATTGGGTATTCAATGTATATGGAAGAGTTGACCATACTTTTAAATCATTATTCTTGGTGAGTTTAATTTGAAAACGAAAGTAACATGTCTTGCATGAAGCGATATGTCAGAGGCATTTTCATTGGCTAAACTGGATGAGCTCAGAATGGGTAAAGGCAGCACTTACGACTTAATGGGTAACTCCGAGGGGATAAAAAGACAAGAATTACCCAAGATAAAGCAAGGTCATGACCTGTTGACCCTGCCCAAATCCCAGATAGTAGTTTGACCAAATTAGCTGCTGTGTCAACATGGGGTCCCACCAAAAAAAGCATAATTTGTTATATCAATATGACCTCTGAAGACTGAGGTCAAGTGAAAGGCTTAACCTCTAACCCTCTACTGAATACGTACACTCCATGTTGCAGCAGACGACTTCAACAAAATATCTCAATATCTAAATATTAACCCCAAATGTACTAATTTAAAGTCACTTTCAGACTTTGATCAAAGAATCTTTATTTGTTTTTCTTTACAACGTAACATATTGGACAAGCATACAACTGAAGACTTAAAGAAACCAAAAGGTAAAATAATTAAACAAAAATGCTCAAAATGAGCAATTTCATCACAAAAGTCCCTAGTGATAAAAGTACTGTATGTAATTTCAAAATCGACCAGTCATGAAATCTAATTTGATGGAAAAATTAAATTTATCCCCTCTCTTATCATTTGTGTAGCCAAAATCAAACTCATCAAGGCAACATTTTAAGAATATGAAAAATAAAACTTCCTTGGTAATTACTAGTTGAAACCATTGTAACAATGAAAGGAACCGCACATTATCAAATTGTTGTCACAGTGTCAACCTAAGGAAGCTTTTATCGTCTAAGAACTTGTTCTTAAAGGCTGACTCATGCATTTGTACTCTGGGAGTTATAGATGTTAAGAATTTGACTTGTAAAATCCTTGTCACTAAACTAAAATAGCATTTGTTATGTTGTCATTTTATAAGTAGAAGACAATTTATTTTAAAAAGCTAAAATCCAAAAATTCTTTCCTGTGAGATAGTCCTTGAAATATGGGAAGAAAATGGGTTAATCTAAATGCTTGAAACATGAAAAGCACAGCAGCACCCCCTGGTTACTATGAAGGAATAGTCATGAGCTCATCTACTTGTATTTGGTCTTAGATTCAAGCCACATTTTTGTACCACTTGATGATTGTTTGACACTATTAGATATAGGTAACTGGTCTTTTTGAAGAAAAATCAGTAGGCATAATATACAGCACAACAATTTAAAAGTTAAAGATATTTCTCCTTATGAGCAGTTTTTCCTTTTGTATAAGCTATTTCTAAGGGTTTCTAATATAGATGCACTGAAGAAAGTTGCCTCTTACTTCACAAAATTATACACCGGTACTCCTTTAAATGCACTGCAACAGAAATCAGAAACAACTGTAATAAAAAATAATTTACTGCTCATTTGGTGAGCATCAAGCTATTTCTGCACACATTGAACATTTTCCATTTACAAGACAGAGGTTTCTTCTTATTATCATGAAGAATATTAAGATTTAGATTTTTTTATCCTTGTCATCCTTCTGTTGTTAGTTCTTAATCGGACCAAGCTACGCAACTCTGAAAGAGGTAAGGCAATAATGTATCATTCATCTGATTAATGGCAACTACTCTCCAAAGTGGGCTGACCCATTCTGACCTTTGACATATGACCTTTGTGCACTTGACAGTCCCTCACTGCCTCCCTCACTTGTTAACTGTCCATCAATCATTGATACACACAAAATTGCTTACATGTACATGATTAACAGTTACCCTAAATGGAAAATTTTGATTAAAAATAATTGCATAAAAAAGAAAAACGTTTTGGTGCCTTTGTGGCCAAGTGATTAGGTACAGAACTTGAAACAATATTACCCTCCCCCCAGGGTTCAAATCCTGGTAATGGCATTTGGATTTTCATGAGAGACAATCTCCTGATTCACTTTGAAATATAACTGACACTTAATGAAATCTTAAAATAGTAACTCAACAGAAACAAAATTCAATGTGAAGGTCACTTTGACCTAACCTTTGACCTACACAATTTCTATGTAGGCTATCAATACTGTGTAGGCAACTTTGATGATTAATTAAGGTCACAATGACCAACCTTGACCATGGATCTACTTCAACCAATCAGGTAATCCCAGCAATTTTTCTTTTTTAATTTGGGAATGGGTCCGGTACCGGACATATTGGGAAAAATCATGGCGTTTTTCTCTAAAATTGGGAATTATTTTAGGAAAAACTGTACTGAACATTAGCTTTATAGGGAAATTGTGGAAGATGGTTCAGTTTATTTGTTTGTGTGTGGGTCCGTTTTACGGTACTTATCATATAAGGACAGAAAATCACTGAATTCACTCAATAAGAGTACCATAGATGACTTCTGAAGACATTTGGTGAAGCAGTAATCATATGGTGAAACATGAATTAAATAGCTAAGAGGATAAGGCATGTGCCAGGGACGATTAAGGATGTTTATAATCTTGAGTTAAATGGGAAACACAAATTTTAAGAATTTCATTTGAATAAGACTTTTCTTTAGAGTTTTAGACCTAATTCGGATTTTCGTGGTTTAAAATAATTCATAAAATAAAAATCAGGTAACAAAAGTGATACCCTGTTACAAATCATGTGAGGTCTAACTCAGTCTAAGAATTGTGTGATTTATTTGAAATAAATACGATCAATGTAAAAAAAATAGAAAAAGTTTTGACTCTTTATAAATGAACAATCTTTCTATGAATTCATATTGAAAGAGCAAACCAACTGACTAAAATTAAAATCAAATCAGAATTCCTTATAGGATATCACATTTGTAATTCAAAATGTTATGTAAGACAATGGTAACTTTTTGGAAAATGAAAAATGTTCATAATTTTTTCCAAAATATTGGATGTCTGCAACAGCCCTGTAAAACCTAGAAATAAATGCCCCCAAAACAAATGTCATTACAATTTAATTCCCTCTGAAATCAAGTTCAGTAATTGCTTTAATTATAGACAGTGGAATAAACACATGGAAAGGATATAATGTTAATTTCTACATGAAATAAATATGATTTTTAACATAGTTAAAAAAAAATCTGGCTTTATTTGCCGCCTTAATTACTGCATTGTGTCCAACCACTGATGACCTTTCATCGAACTTTGTTCTCTATATTTGTGCATGTCCGGCATTTCACATTTGACCAGGTTAAATAGTGATCCAATATTGACCACAGATATTGACCAATACAATGACTGGGGAGTACTTAACCGTAAAGTATGACCTGTAGAATCAATATTGCATCAATTGTGCTTGACGTAACAGTAAGACTGGTACGATAAGTTCAGAGAGCCAGATAACAGGCACAAATCTCCTCCTGATTTCATTAATCCTTCTCTGTGACCTATATTGTGGGTACTCATTAGAATCGTCTCATTGAGACGGTTTTAATGAGTACCCACAATATAGTCTATATTGAATTTTTTTTTCAAATATTTCATGAAGAAGAATTTGTTTAAGTTAACAGTACACTCATTTCTGAGTTTGATGTTAGATATCCAGGTAAAGTAAGCATTGTCAGAAATTCAGAATTCCAAATGTTTCACCGTAATGGTCAATAGATATTAAAACTTTTGACCTTAAATTATACAAATGTTTAGCAAAATCTACAAAACACCTGGCCAATTGTTTTGTCAAGTTATTTCCCATTATTATGTATTTTTAGAAAACGCTAATGAAAAAGAAACAAAATAAATTTCTTTTCCTTTCTTCTGTATTTCTATTCTTAATCCTACAGAGTAGGTGTCAAGTGACTCATAATATTAGTAGTAAAGTATCAACAGAATAGAATAAACCATGTGAGCTTCAAATACTAAATGTAAGCAATATGATGCCATGTTCATCACCTGGACTAGGACATGTCTGTAGACATTCACTTAGTATCATTGAATACATTGACAGAAGAGTTGAGGCCCACAAGCTGCTTTGAAAAATGGTTGCTCTGGTCATAATTAAATAAAGAAAGTAAATGTCACATTCCGAAGCATGGGCATTTTGAAGACAAAAAATATTTAATTTTCTTTAATTTTGAAATTATATCTTCTTAAATATCTTACCAACTGACTACCTACTGAGTAAAATATCTATTTAGTTTATTAAAACTTATTTACTTTACATCTATTGTCAAACAAGGTCTTACAACCTTGATCAATCACTCTTGAATCTGCTTCCTGGATCATAAACAGTGTCAAATGTGGATTAATGAAAGATCGCAAGGCGAACCCACTTTTTATGGGATTCGAACTCTCGGCCCTTGTGTCTGAAGGCTGATGCTCTACCCCTGGGCCACTGTCCTCTAAATAATCTGTGTTGTGACATAGAAGAATTGACTGCTTATAAGGAAACCCTTCCTTTTCAAATAATTCATTAGCAAATAGGGGTGTAACAATACGCTAAAAGCCGTAGCGCAATATTGAAAAACAGTATTAAAATATATAGCAATATGGAGAAACAATATTACAGTATATTGCAATATGGAGAAATAAACAGTATTGAAATATAAAGCAATATGGAGAAACAATATTACAATGTATTGCAGTATGGAGAAACAAACAGTATTGAAATATATAACAATATGGAGAAACAATATTACAATATATTGCTATATGGAGAAATAAACAGTATTGAAATATAAAGCAATATGGAGAAACAATACAACAATATATTGCAATATGGAGAAACAAACAGTATTGAAATATATAGCAATATGGAGAAACAATATTAGAATATATTGCAATAAGGAGAAATAAACAGTATTGCAATATATTATTGCAAGAGTAAAGACTAAGAGTAATAATTCTTAATGTCTACCAAAAATACAGCCTAAAATCAGCAACTTACATAGGTACAGAAGGTCTGTTTATGTAAACTTTTAAGTCACAAATTTTTCTTCAGAAACAGAAGCAGGTCTACTTTTTTGCTGCATTAAGCATTTGCTTGTATGATTCAGATTTCTTAAAAACCTCAATGTTTCCTTTATAATGCTTTTGTAATACCAAAGGCTGAATATGTGTATAACTGGAAAGGTAAATGTTGCACTTTGAGCTGTTTTATACCATTGAATAGATGGTGATGAGCATTCGGTTTTGCAATCACATCATGTCCGCCATGTAATTTTTGACATTTTGGCTTTAATAATGTTGGTTCTGAAGGATTGTGTTGGTTTGACAGCCACTTTACCTTTAAGAAAATTTATTATTCTTTCATTTGAGACCATTCCTGGAAGAATTGGTTGGCAATTGGTGGAAAAATTTGAACAAATCTGGGGCAGGGGTGTGTTTCATGGGTTAGGAGTTGGTTACCATTACATATTATAATAGTCATTTCAGAAAGTTGGTTACTTTATGGGTTTTTATATGTATGGATGATTTTTACATGTTCTTAAATGTTTTTCATAAACATTAAAAGAGAATAGTGTATTAGGGTTGGAGGGGGGACCATTATTCTCCTTTTAACCTGTGGCATGAATGATTTTTTAAATTTTTGGAACATCCTTTGTCCCATAGAGATGATTCTCTTCTTTTGGTGGATCATGAGCGATGAATCTGTTTTGCCACTGTTGATTTTATACATTTTCTAAAAGAGCTTGACACTCAGTGATAGACTAAGAATTTAAGAAATGCAAAAAAGGTGGTTCCTTCCATTTTTTATAGGCGAACGAAATAGGGTACGAATAATGGGATTTTTTTCTGTAAATATTTCATCCATGCCTTTTACAAAACGATAATTTATTGCAAAGTGTGAAATTGTCATTTACAGCTTTAGCCGGGGAGAAAATTGATTACTTACGCTCAGTTTTACGCTGATTAAACAAGTATTTTGTTTTAATACATGTGTATCAAGACTCCGAGGTAGCTTCCTGTTATTATGCGCACACGATTGCGCAATAGATGAAAATTGTATCCTCCCTGTTTTAACCAATCAAACCATTTCTGCTTTGCTCGACAACCAGAGCGGGTCACAACCTCTGACCTTTTAGCTGTCTGGGACGAGTTCTCTTTAAAGTTTATACGGATTTCTCTTCTGTTTATGAATGTGGTATGTATTTTTATACTTATTTTGTTATTTACTAGTATTGACGTTGGTTTACGCGACGGCAAATTTACTTCAACGTTAAAACTAATGAGGGAAGTACACATATTCAAACCAAAACAAGCAAATTGTTAACGCCATGGTTTCTTTCGATAAAATGGTGCTGAATGGATAATTTGGGGCATTCCTTGACTTTTCACCATACACACATCAAAAGGCTTGTAGTATTGAGTCGTGCGAGAGTCCCTCTTCACTTTGGGTGCTCTGTTTGGTTTGTTTACAAGAACCTACCGTTCCACATGGCGATTTGAAGGTGCGTGACCTTTGTGTATTTGTCCCCATGACACGGTCAAATATTTCCTGTCTTTATTCCTGGTAGAGGCTTATTGTACATTTGTAAGACTTTCCTAGTGGCCCCTTCATTTGTTATATTCTATATACCGTGTAACATAACATCAAAGCTTTGAAAGTGCTTTAAGTGGTCTCTGAGACGAGTTTTTTCCGGGATGAATATTGATTTTTCGTGACCTTTGTCCTTTTAGTTATTCCGCTCAGAGGGAATATGGGTCATGCGCATATTTTATGCTAATGTATTTTGTCTCGACTCCACCCCTTTTAATGTCACATGATGAGGTTACGTGATTTTGCAAATGCCTGTCATTTATGTACATAATGCATTTGTCTAGTGTAATTGCATACTGTAATTATTGATGAATGAGCATTTTGTAATCCTATGGCTCTATGTCTTATTCTTTTCATCGCAAGATGATATTGGAACAAGATGAAGTTGATTTATTTTTAGATCAAGTGTATTTTTTATTGATCAAAATTTAGAATGTCATCTTAAACTGGAACCATGTCAACATGCTTTTCTCAAAATCTATAATTCTTGCAAAAGTCCAGTTGTTGGGACTTGATATAAACAGCTTTACCCATTACCAAACAATAATGACATTTGACAAGTTTGTTGCAGATGAAGCTAGAAAACATTGTGGGAAAAGGGGTCATTGCTCTCAATGAGCAATTTCTCCTTTTCCTTCAATGTTTTCTGCAGTATCAGAATTTGTTTTTTCAATTTTGTCATGTTTTGAAATGTCATCTGCAAACTCTTTCACTTTGGGACTGTCAAAAATTTTGGGTTTGCTAAAGGGTTAATATAAGTGCAATAGTCATATTGGAAAGTTTTCAAAGATTATCATATCAATTCTATTAATCAAGGGGAAATTTAATGAAAAAAAAAGGGTTGACATAAAATATTGTTATAAAAAGACCATGTGTGTGTCATGTTTTAAAGATCTTTAGTTAGTACAAGTCTGTTGAAAAATAATGCATAGAAAAATTTATCTGAAAACTGAAAATGTGTTTGCAGCAAAATGATTGTTGCAGTTAGAAGCCATGTCTTTAAAAAGTGTTTGAGGGTTATGGATTTAAGAATTAAGTTCATGAACAAGCATGAATGATAAATGGCTGTTCATGAAAACAAAGCTGTATACATCTCATATATGAATGTCATTCAAGCATCTTGTTCATTTGTCACAATCATGACAATTTTTCAGGTTAATGGAATAAAGAATCAATAAATGCTAAGATACAGTTAAGTTTGTATGAATGATACAATCGAGGATTAGTATCAACTCGTAATCGGGTAAACTGGGTGTTGCCCCAGGCATCATTATTGTGATATAATAATGACCTTAGGTCATCTACCTGTTAAATACGGAAAATAAGAAAAAAGAGTGAACTTTTGACCCTAGCTTATGATATGCAGCAGAACTCTTTTCTGTATAGCGAGTTCAATGAAAGACTGAAGAAATTCCTTCAGGAGGGCTTTTTTGCATTATAAAAGTAAAAACAAGAGGCCATAAGAAGCATGTTCCTAATCGAAAATTCCTTTAAAACCATTTAGTTTTCCCCAAAATTCAGTCACACCTCCCAAAAATTCAGAGTCACATCAGCTTTTTCGTTTTTTGATTCAGCAATTTCATAGATCTATAGTATCCTCAAATTAACAGGCCTTGGCCTTTTGGCCATTTTCAGTTTTGTGAAGCAGGGCCTCATTTTCTCCAGTTGGTTTTGTATTCTTCTTGAATTACCAGTACAGAGGTCCTGACTTTAATACCAGGCATTCAATGAATTTATGAACATGTTTGATTTTATTGATCTCATACCAATGTGAATAATGTTTATTTAGGAAAGCAGGTACCAGTGTGGTAAGAAGATTGTGCTGGTACTGGTGAGAACATGCAAGGATCATGAATAGGTGCCCTGATTGCTGCATTTATACTTAAATTCAGTTAAAATCCGTGTTATGCCCATATTCTAATTAAATTTTTTGTGAGAGTGTCCTTGGGGAAGACACTGTAGAGCACTGCCAAGCTCCATACCCAGTTCGGGAAATGTTCATTTCAACGCTGTCTGCCTCATTGTTAATCAAAGATCGCCAACATCAGTAGGTACACTCTCCGCCTCAGTATTAAAGAATGTTGCTGGGATTAAGGGTGCTTGTTCACAGAAGAGAAATTTGAAAGCTAGAATAAAATGTTGTTAAAAATATGCAGTTTTTCTTAACTTGAAAATGGTACAAATTGAAAGCAACATCAGAAAATGATTATGAAGTATTGAATAGGACTTGTGTAAACATTTTTTTTAAGACGAAACCAATGTGATAAAAGGATACAAAGCTCAATCAGACTTCTACAGTAGATGGGGCAATGGATTAACCCTTATAGTATTGGAACCAACTTCATGCTTATGCAAACAGGTTAGATCAGTCCACCCGCCAAGTAAATTGGCGTCTGGCCTGTGATCTAACCTGTTTGCTATTCTGGGTATCTTTCCTCAACAAAATTAAGCAGATATTTAAGTTTTGGAAAGCAGACGACACAAAATCTTTTTTGAAAAATTATCCAGCATTTTATTGGTTAATTATCCAGCATTTTTATGGGTTTAGTAATGTATTGTGGAGTAAGGATAATTCACTTCATTTAAATATTATATATCGATTGTTTTGATGCTTTGATGCTGCTGCAGAAGAATGTGAGGCCACTGTGACACCTCCGCCCGCCCCGCCCCGCCCCGCCCCTCCTGACTTGTTACATTCCTGTAGCAGACAAAAATCAACAGCTCTCTTACATTTGAATCAATTAGTTGCTTACGTGTGTACACAATTTTTCCTTTTCTCACGTCACAAAGATAATGTTATTTTACATATAAATGGCAATTTTGGGGTTTATCTTAAATGTAATGAAACTAGTCACATATCATATAGATTTACTTATTTGGGTAATGAAGCCCTACGCCTTTGGGACTTTTGTATGCCTGGTTCCCATCTTATGTGAAGAATGAATAACACTGTTAACAGGGGTAAAACTTAAATTTTCTTTAAAATATTTGGTAGGAATTATTGTAACAAAGAATATTTCCTTTCGTCAAACAAGTCTCTTAATTCCCCTGCTTCGCCTGCAGGGGCTTAAAAATCAAGTCATTAGATAAAATATGTCTAATTAAAAACCCTTTACCGAACGCCAAATTTTCGACTGTCCCAAATTGAAAGACTTTGCAGACGACATTTCAAAATGTGATGAAAATAATCTCCTGATAGGACAAAAAACATTGTGGGAAAAGGAGAAATTGCTCGTTAGAGCAATTTCTCCTTTTCCCACAATGTTTTCCAGAGTCTTTTGCAACAAACGGGTCAAATGTCGTTATTGTTTGGTAATGGGTAAAGTATTACATGACGTGAGTAAAAGGGGTGTTAAGGGGGCCTAAATATTTGCTTATATATTGGGTTAACTATGGGGTTATAATGTCACAGAGAGAGCATAGGTTACCATAAGGTCATGCTGGCGAAATATTTGCATTGCTTATTGCTGGTCTGTGGTCCACAGGGGTCATTCTTACCATTTATTACCTTGCGCCATAAAATGATTGCCCTGGTCCCCGATTATTTCGAACACTGACCCATCTGTCTTGACCACTTATGATTACCAGTTATTCGGAATAAGTTGCGGATTTTAGCCAGTCTCATATAAATGGATTTTACTCAAAGTTGTTGCACTTTGCTGAATAGATAATGTGTGGTAATGATTAACTGGTTATTGTGATTGACAAAGGGGAAACATTGATTGGATTTTTCTTTTGTTGGGTACTTGCTTTGATCTAGGAAATACATTTACAGTGTGTATATGTATGTCAAGTGTTTGAATCGACTACGAGGGAAAATGCTGCTTCCGTAAGTACTGGTCCTTCCTAACCACATAATTCATGAACCATTTTACTGAGCTGACGTGGGCCAAGCATAATATACTCTCTTGAGTAGTTTTCCAATTTTCTAATCAATTCTTGTTTTATTGAGACGCCCCTTTCAAAGGATTCAGGAACAAAGAACTTATTCATGAAATTCAAGAACCGATTCATGAACATCAATTACAGGTTCATGAATACATTTATGAACTTGCTCTTGATGTTCATGAATATGTTCTTGAAATTCATGAAAAAGTTAAGAACTGTGTTGCATTCATGAATGTCCATTTAATGCTTATGAATGTTCATAAAGTTAATTAATCAGTTCTTGAATCTTTCCCAGGGGAATGAACTTTACTTACTCTTGAAATTCAATATCAGGTCCATGAATGCATTCATGAACCTGTTTTTGATGTTCATGAACATGTTTTTGAAATTCATGAAAAAGTTCAGAACTGATTTGTGTTAATAAATGGCCATTTAACATTCATGCATGTTCATAAATCTTTTCTTTGGGAATTATGTAGTACAAAAATATTTTTATGATAATGGATTAAACACTTGGGCTTACTTATAATACAAACAATTTCATCTTTTGATGCAATTGCTCCTCAAATGTCCTACTGCTTGTTTATAAAGACAAGTAAATATAAGGAAAGCGGTTCAACAGTTAAACGACACAAAGTGTTGCAATGAGCATTGTTGTAAGAATGATTTGATGTGCAAATTCATCTATTATGTAATATCGCACATATTTTTTAAAGCTTCGTTATAATGGAACAGATGTACACAGTAACTGATACCCTTTCATCTTTCAAAGAGTTGCAGTGACTGACGATAGATGTAAATGTAAACTAAATGCGTTGAGTGTTGGGTATAAAGTATACAACATTTCTCATACACTCTTTGCTTTCAGTGCATTTACGAGATGGCATCAAGACATGTAACTAACATGTTAACTAACCCTGAATTCTTTAAATTTTGCAGATAAGAAACTATTTGATAATAATAAATTTAGAATTACAATTAAAAGAGACTTGAGAAGATTTTCATTTTGTTTCAATGTTAACAACTTTTATTATAACCATTACTCATTCATATCTATCCGTAATTTTTTTACTACAAATACATTTACCTCCTTACCTATCAAATATGGTCGGTCACAGAAGACTTAAAAGTCAAAAGAAAATGTCGTTGAAACAATATAGTTTGTGCATTGTTGTATGATACACAACAAAAATTAATTATTGAAAGCAAAGTTTATTCAGGAAGCGTAAATATATCTGAGTATGTTCAGTCTATAATGGGGTAGATCTCAAAACCAATGTTACTCTTTAGAATACACATACATATTGATTCACTGTTTGCAGACATTAAAACTTTATTATGAACCAATTTCGATTTCAATGGTTATTCTACAGCTTGTATCATACATAAGTTAAGTCGCAGCTGCTGTTATCCAGTAATAGAGAAATAAATTTTCAACTTTCAAATGTCGTCATATAAAGTGAACAAACACCTTTAACCCATTACCAAACAATAATGACATTTGACCAGTTTGTTGCAGACGTCTCTGGAAAACATTGTGGAAAAAGGAGAAATGGCTCGTAATGAGCAATTGCTCCTTTTCCTACAATGTTTTCTGCCTTACCAAAAGATTACTTTTCAATTTCATCATATTTTGAAATGCTGTCTGCAAACTCTTTCAATTTGGGACAGTAAAAAAATTGCCGTTTGGTAAAGGGTTAAATGGTATTGTATCATGCAAATGAATTCTCCATAAGACCCTCAGTGGAGGACAGCAGTCCAGGGTTAGAGCGTCTGCTTATGGACATGAGTGTCATGGGCTCGAATCCCGAGAGTAGCAGGAACTGCTTATCGACTTCATCAATTCGCATTTGGCGTAAATACTGGTTATGTATCACGGAAGCATTATAAATATAGAGTGTTTAATCTAAGATGTAAGAACTTGTTTCACAATCAATGTAAGATGAATAAGTTTGAACCAAACAAAGACCAAGGTGATAATTCAAAATGCTATATGTTAACTCCGACACCTCTTCATCAGTAGACTCCAGAAACCATTGTGACAAAATTTATTGGAGAAACTGCTTTTCGTGTAAGGGTCAAAAGTTTTTCTGTCAGTTACATCATTAAACAATATTTTGATGCTTTCATTATTTATATTTGTTTCTAAGGACAATGTTGCTCAATGGTAACTAGTTGTCATGTGCTTGACCACAAATACCCAAGAACCTTTAAAACCCACTTTTACAGTTACAAACAGCATAATTATGAAGTAAGGGGTTCAGCAGGAATATCTGGAAATAGTTAATTTATACAGGCCAGTTCTGGCCAAAGGTCATTTGCCATCCACTCCCGATCTATAATTGGCAAGTTTAGGATTTATTAATTGGTCTGATATTCGGTGTACTGGTCAAAGGTTCAACATAGGTCAGTTCTGACCAGGCCAGGTAAGAACAGAGGATCGAATAGACCAAACAGAGTGTTGACCTCGGGGTCTTGCCAGACAAGTCCTCTTTACCCCTTTAACTAAACTCAACTGATTTCCCATTTAACCCTTAGAATGCTGGGTAATTTTCTAAAATAGATATTTGTATTGTCTGCTTTCTGAAACCTTAGATGTCTTCTTAATTTTGATGAGGAAAGATACTCATAGATAAGTAGTCTCAATAATGAGTGGTGAACGAAGCTTTTTTCAAATTTGGACCTTTATCTTGCTTAGCTATGTTGGCATCAGTCAGTATAGCAAATTGCCTTTGAGACCAGATATCTGGACTTCTCATTGAAGCAAACAGGTTAGATCACAGGCCAGCTGCC
The DNA here is from genome assembly GCA_947846245.1 of Cerastoderma edule. Taxonomy (NCBI): domain Eukaryota; kingdom Metazoa; phylum Mollusca; class Bivalvia; order Cardiida; family Cardiidae; genus Cerastoderma; species Cerastoderma edule. The sequence continues at coordinate 9,711,454 of OX401413.1, forward strand.
AATTTAATTGGCAGCTGGCCTGGATCTAACTGTTTGCATAAGCATGAAGTCAGTTCCAGTACTATAAGGGTAAAGTAAAGCACCAGGGGGCAGTGTTTTAAAAGAATGACTAAACAAAAATATTTGCATAGTCAGAACTGATATGTTACATGGGTAATATCTTGATAAAAAGTATACTATGGTAATGTGATGTCATTGGAGGAGACAATACCAATGATGTGTTGCTTTGCAATATTGCTTTTCGCAATATTGAAATAAGAGGGAAAGTTGTTTTTGAACTGAGGCAAATTCTTAGCATAGTATGTTGGTCATAAAGCAAACCAGCAGCAGAAGTTTTAAACCGTTCCTTCCAACAGGATTTTACAAAAGGTCAACATACAAAACAACATCAGATGACATTAAGATATCGGGGGAAAATGATCTTTTATGAAACATTGGTATTAGCCAATGTGTTGTTGAGAATCAAGAAGAAATCCCCTCCTGTCACTCTGGTTCCTTGAATTGTCCCTACATGTTTCTTAAATTTTGTTATGGCGGGAACAGATTAATCGCAATGGTTCAATGCATTGTACTGTTTAACCCATTACCAAACAATGACGACATTTTACCACTTTGTTTCAGACCAGTCTGGAAAACACTGTGGAAAAGGAGAAATTGCTCATTACGAGCAATTTCTCCTTTTCCCACAATGTTTTCTGCTCTATCAATAGATCATTTTTCAATATCATTACATTTTGAAATGTCGCCTGCTAACTCTTTTATTTTAGGACAGTCTAAATTTTGGTGTTTGGTAAAGGTTTAAACACACAAAAATAGATAAAGCAGTTTCAAAAAGAACTTTTATAATGTAACATAATATTTCTGAGAAACGTTTTTACCGTATGTTAGTATGGCAGCTGAAATGTCAAAGAACACTGGGAAAATTCTATTCAACAAAACTTAATCACATTTTGAAATGTTCTGTTTGTTTGCATGGCCTTATTTTACGGCTTTCCTGGATTTCAGTAGTTCTAGACAAGGGACTGCATTGTCTTGCCCAAAGACACTCCAATAGGTAATACCAGTGCCACTGGCAATTGGCAAAGAGAAATATTCTGTGTAAAGCCTTGCCACTTCTCTATACTCTTGCTGCGCCCAAACAATCGGGTACACTCCCTTTTCTTGACCTGATACAGAAATACTCTCATGAACAAAGAACTGTTATAATGTACGCTTTGTTCCACACAATACATCTAGAAACCACCTTTTTAAAAAAAATGGTTGTATTTTCTTTTAACTCATTACTTCTGTTATGAAATTAGACCAGTCACATACCGGTAATCCGATAAAGGTAAACTTATCAGATATTTCTGAGAAACGTTTCTACCGTATGTTAGTATGGCAGCTGAAACTCATGCATAGAACACTGGGAAAATTCATTTTGACAAATATTCAAAGGTCAATAGAATTAATTATCAATTACCATTCTCATCAATTACCAGTAATAACTTCTTTCATCTCAGGGTTAGTAAAACCTATTCCCTCAAATCGGTTCTTTTATTGGTCCAATCAGACGGCAATCTTAGAGTGTGTGACATTGCTCAACCTGAGCAATCTGTTCTTTTGTCACAGTGGCTTTTTGAATCCCCCCAACTGAACCAGTGCAGTTTATTAAGGAAAAGATAAATCCTTCATTCTTACTTATCATCATATTGATGCTTTTACGATATTTTGAAGTATTGTCTGTTGCTTTTTTCTCATGTTTATATGTACACAGGCTTTGATTTTAGCTGCCTCAAATTTGTTAGAAAATATATGAGTACCGTTTTACTTAATGTTTTATGCTTAAAATTTGCGTAAGTTCAAAGCAACATTCCCTTTTATTTCAATATTTTGGGCCTCCGTGGCCTAGTGGTTAGAGTACAGAACTTGAAATCACAAGGCCCCTCTCCGCGTGGGTTCAAATCCTGAGAGGGATATGGATTTTCATGAGAGGCAGTCTCCCGACTGACTTACGGAATGCCGATGGTTCTACCTGCCTTGACCAGCCCTTATGGGCAGTTGAGTATGGGGTCTTCCTCCATCATTAAGAGTCGGGCATCGCTACATAACTGAACTAATGTTGATGTGATGTAAAACCCATATAAAAAAAAAAAAATTTCAATATTTGGCGAAGGAATTTTTCTAAATAACACATCATTGGAATCCCAATGATTACTTCCATTTAAGAAACTGTCCACGTTTATCAGTTTTGACTTGCCCAAATGTACTTGCTAGAATCACATTTTGAAATGTTTTTTTTTGTTTGCATGGCCTTAATGCTGTGTCAACAGTATTGTCGTTATTTTACGGCTTTCCTGGATGTCACTAGTACTAGACAAGGGACTGCATTGTCTTGCCCAAAGACACTCCAATAGGTAATACCAGTGTCACTGGCACTGGCAAGGAGAAATATTCTGTGTAAAGCCTCCAATATTCCTGGCCCCTTCTCTATACCCTTGCTGCGCCCAAACAATCGGGTACACTCCCTTTTCTTGACCCGATACAAAAATACTCTCATGAATAATTAAGTCATTCATTGTAAGTACATGTATTAATACTATTCTTGCAGGCAGTACAGAGTTGATGTTTAATGAGTACTGTGGAAGAAGGGGGACCAACGAGCCAGAGCTCCACCACAGGGGGCCCTCCTGGGGCCACGCCCGTGCTTGTGATGGAAGGGGGCACGATACCTGACAATCTAATACATATACTGACCCCATCAGGTAAGTTCATCATGATCCACACCTGTATTTGATACTATTGTGATGGTTATAGGGTTTATGTATGAATATTACTTCTACAGTCTTGCTGTCGAAGCTGGCTTAAATTGGCGATGCATTAGAGTAGTTGGCTTTCTCTAGAAATTAAGCCAACATACATCATGGTTGTATTGTAGGTGTCCAGGACAGACATACGAATACTTATTTTATTTTTTTTGTTTCATATGGGTTTTACATCACATCAACATTATTTCAGTTATGTAGCAATGTCCGACTATTTATGATGGAGGAAGACCCCATACTCAACTGCCCATGAGGGCTGGTCAAGGCGGGTAGAACCATCGGCATTCCTTAAGTCAGTCGGGAGACTGCCTCTAATGAAAATCCATATCCCTCTCAGGATTTGAACCCACGCGGAGAGGGGCCATGTGATTTCAAGTTCTGCACATTAACCACTCGGCCACAGAGGCCCCTACGAATATTTATGCTGTAGGTATTAATGCACTAAGTGATCAGGAAAATGCCAGTTCTGCCAGATTAAACAAATTTATTTGCCATATAGGGAATTAATTAATGTGAGTCTGAAGCCTAACATTAACTCCTTTTTACCTTTGATTGGTTAAATGCATGAAAGCAATAAAGATTTTTTTAGGGAGGGGTGGGGGAGAGTGTATGAAACGGTATGGAAGGGTTTTGGCCGTTTCTTACACCGATTGGGATTTGGAGATTTTTTGATCCCTGCTAGTATATGACAAATAAGTTTTTCTATTGTAGGTATTCAGGGGCCCAACATATGAATATTTTAATTGTAGGTATTCTGGCACCCCACATATGAATATTTTAATTGTAGGTATTCGGGTGCCAGACATTTAGATATTTTTATGGTTGGTATTCTGGCGCCCGACATATAAATATTTGTATTGTAGGTATTCAGGTGCCCAGCATATGAATATTTTAATTGTAGGTATTCAGGTGCCCGACATTTAGATATTTTTATGGTTGGTATTCTGGCGCCCGACATATAAATATTTGTATTGTAGGTATTCAGGTGCCCAGCATATGAATATTTTAATTGTAGGTATTCAGGTGCCCAGCATATGAATATTTGTGTTGTAGATATTCAGGTGCCCAGCATATAAATATTTGTATTGTAGGTATTCAGGTGCCCAGCATATGAATATTTTAATTGTAGGTATTCAGATGCCTATTTGTGTTGTAGATATTCAGGTGCCCAGCATATAAATATTTGTATTGTAGATATTCAGGTGCCAGACATATAGATATTTGCATTGTAGGTATTCAGGTGCCCAACATATAGATATTTGCATTGTAGGTATTCAGGTGCCCAACATATAGATATTTGCATTATAGGTATTCAGGTGCCCAAAATATGGATATTTGTGTTGTAGATATTCAGGTGCCAGACATATAGATATTTGCATTGTAGGTATTCAGGTGCCCAACATATAGATATTTGCATTGTAGGTATTCAGGTGCCCAAAATATGGATATTTGTGTTGTAGATACAGCATTACAGATAATTTTATGACACTAGGGGTAATTACCCCCACTTTTCAGAGCATGGGGGTAAATTGTCAGATTTCATTCTAACTTGGGGGTAAAATGCCCTAATGCATACTTTACTGATTTTAAAATGAAAACGACAATGAAGGGATACTGTTTTACTGTTTCAAAATCATACACAACTTGAGTGAACTATATCATACACAACTTGAGTGAACAATGTTTATTTTAAAGTTTCCATACACAATTTGTGTGAACTATACTTAATTTAAAGTTTTTTCACAGTTTTGGATGCTCTCGACTTATAAGGCTGAACTAGTCTCTTCTTCCTCCTTGCTTTAGTCTTGTTCCATGTTTGAACAGCTGGTACAGGGTTGAAGTTGGCTAATGGTGGTCCAAGGAGGGAGATAGTCATGAGGGCTTCCAGGGACTCATCATTCAAAGCAGCCCTGAAATATAATAACAATGTTGTTGAATTAATATTATAATGTACAAAACTATACATGATATGATATCTCAAGTGTCATGTGTTACTGAAATCATTCAAAACTACTTTATACAATTTGCTTTGGAGATTGCTAATTTTATTTTAATTATTGAAATAAAGTTTGTTATTATTGGAATAAAGTAAACTACTTTATACAATTTGCTTTGGAGATTGCTAATTTTATTTTAATTATTGAAATAAAGTTTGTTATCATTGGAATAAAGTTTAATTGTTTTTTATACATACCTGTATTTTGTTTTAAGCCTGTTCTGTGCACTGAAAGACCTTTCACACTCCACACTAGTGATCTCCATGCACAAACCAATCTCTGCAAGCTTTGCAAAGTTTGGGTATGCATCATGGTGCTTCAAGATGATTTTCTTGCAGAAGTCTTTTAGTGACAGGGTTTTGTAACAACCAGTTGACATGGCCTTTATTCCATACCATTCAGACTTAAGTTTATGTCCATCCAGTAAGGGACTTACAAGAGTCTCTTCAACATTATTATTTACTGTTTTTTTGGTTACCTTGGCTTCACAGTATACTTTTGTCACACACTCAAGAGCACTGTCATGATCAGAACTGTATGACACTGGTTCTAGTAACAAACCAAGACTACTTAAAACTTCAGAATCTTCTTTCCGTATTCTTTTCTTAATATTACTTGTTAGATTGTCAATATACTTGGACTTAACTGACTCAAATTCACTATCAGATGCTTCTTTTTTATAATATTTCAAAGTTTATCCCTTGTATGATGGCTGTGAATCAGGACTATCAAATGTAATACTCTTTTTCATTTCATTCAACCCATCACCTTCATTATACTCAATGTAGTTTAACTTCCCAATAGCACCTTCAATTAAAGGAAACACATCAGAGAAGATAAGGCTTTGATGCTGCAGGCTGCAGGATAGCTTCCCTAATTCAGTATGCACATCGAGCATAAGACCAATAAGCAAGGCAGTTTTGTAAGATGAGAAATACTTATACAGCCCCTTAGCAGTTGGATTTTCAGTTGCAAGTAAGGACAAAGTAGCAAGTAATGACCCATAACACTCATAAACGACTTCTACAGATTTTTTAAGTCCTAGCCATCGAATTGAATGGGGCTCCTTAATACGAATTTCAGGTTCATTCAGTAGATCCTGCATAGCCTTAAGTTTATTTATTCTTGCTGTTGATGCAGACATAAAGTTATACAAAGTTTCAAACATCTGTTTAAATTTTTTTAAAGTCTCATTGTTCTTAACAGCATCAGATACAGCCAAGTTTAATCTGTGTGCAATACAATGAGTTTGTGTGATAAAGGGGCAGAACTTGGATTTAAGTTGGACGCCCACACCGGTCTTTTTCCCCATCATAACGCTTGCCCCATCTGTAGCCAGAGAAGTGCACTTTGTAAGATCTAGCCCTAACATGGTGATGATTTTGTGCACTGCCTCAACAATTGTATAAGCACCACCGTCGCTGATTTCAGTGCTGGCTAGAAAAGTAGTAATAGGTTGCCCATTTTTTACATACCTAACACAAACTGATAATCTTTTACTAACAGAAATATCCGTACTTTCATCAAGTAGTATTGCATAATAATTTGCAGAATTTATTTCTCTGACAAGATCTTTTTTATATTGTTTGGCAATAATATCTTGAATTTCTGAAGTTGTTGTCCAACTTAAGTTCTGATATGGAAGTTCAACCCCATTCAGTCTCTGTAATTCTAATATAGAATCTAACTGGTTAAGTGGAATTTCACTTTTCATTAGAGAATATATTGTGCGAATCAGAAATATATCTTTTTTGTCTAGGTCGCAAACGTCAGCATCATCCTCACTATCAGAAAGACTGCACTGGGAAGATCTCACATCTTTCTTCTGTGCCTCAAGATGGTCTTTGCTGGTACAATGCCTGTTGTAAAAAATATATATTTATCAAAAAATTCTAGAATGTATACTTTTAATAAATATCAAAAGAGGACCCTTATAATATTTTTTCAGAATTTCATTTTTTTGTGAAAATTATCTCTTATAACAAATTTATACCAATAAAATATAGTTTTTTAGCAGTCCATATTTTTTTGTGAAAATAATTTTAATTATTTAAGAATTTTAATTATTTATTTGGCAGTCCACTGTATTACAACAGAAATCTCTTTCAAAGTTAGGTTTGGCATATAATTTTTAGACCGTGATAGTATACTGGTGTACCCTAATTCCGTGGTACTTATGGTTACATGAATAACAGAAAGGAAGAGGAGAACTTAGCTTTCAACATTCAGCTTTTCTAACATATTTCATTCCTCATTTACGATCTTCTCATCATTATTTTTAAATGGAGCAAAGAAATGCTCTACGTAACGTAAATTAATTGGGTCACTGGCAGCCATTTGCATTTTTGAGGTCTTACCCTAATTCCATGGTATTCAGGTCAAACACAATTTTTTAAGTATCGGTACGAAATAATTAGGATGAAACATACTAGGGACAAATCCTGAAACAATTTGGTCATGTCTGACCCAAGAATGGTAGAGAATTGCAGACAAACTCAACAGTGTGAAAGGATTTGTTTAGGGTCTTAGATTTGAGTAAAACGTGTGAAAATAGTGGGGGGTTTCAGAGCTATCTGTAATATGAGGAGAAATTTATTGGATTGAATTGGTTTTAAACCAGAAAAGCATTCATTCTTGCTTCTTTGGAGTTCTTACATTTGGCTGCGAAAGTAGGTCAGGTTGGTGTGTCACTTTATGGAAGCAGTATGACATTATGCAAATACCACGGAATTAGGGATACCACGAGATTAGGGTAATTGACTATATAATATTTTTTAAACATGCCACTATTATTTTTTAACAATTCAAATTTTAATGTTCCCATTCAAGGTCAATATAATCTGTGGAAGGTGAAATTATTTACCTGTCAATGGCTGATTTCTGTATGTTTACTGCACCCTCTGAAGCCCATACATTGGAAGCCTTATACTTGACGCAGAGGTTACACTTCAAACGAACTTCGTTGTCATCCTCCATTACCGATAGCCATGGGTAGCCTCTTTTCCACATCTTTAGTGTTGACTCATTCACATTTATATGTGCCCTTTTACTTTTGAAAACATCGGCAATAATATCCTCTATAAGTGGGGCTACTATAGATTTACTAGAAACTGGCCTCTGGAGGCTTAAGAAATTGTCAATTTTACGTTGCTTTGCTTCAGAAGCCATTTCGTGGTTGATGTATACAACGCGGAGACGCTTGATAGTACGGATAAATTCATAGAAAATTTTTACAAAGCGTCTACACGATATTGAGGGAATAGACTGGTTTACCGAAAATGAAATACGTAATTTAATGCAAGTCATGCGTTAACCCAATCGTATCTACTCGGCAATCCCCGTAACAAGTCGGTAGATATACCTCGTAGGCAGTACATGAATACACCAGAAATCCTGGGGTAATTCGCCTTATTTCCGGCGGATAACGCAAAATGCACACAGGCACTAAATATGTATTTGAATACACACAAATTGGTTATTTATCACAATTGAATGGGTTTTTTACCCTTTTCATTAAAGATGATCATATCAACACATCTTTGTTTCATATTTTGTCAATCGGCTCTTTTCGGCAATCCCCGGATTTGCCGAGTAGATACGATTGCAAACGGACATGCCCTTCGTTGCTGACCTACTTTCAAAAATGGCTCCCCATTGCCTCCGAGGTTATTTTAAGAAATGGCCGAGGTGTTCCGAATGGCGTTAACCAGCCAATACCGGAAGTATCACACAGCTGATTTAGTACACGCATGAAATAAAATTTGTTTGCGTAAGTCTTGTTAATTTAGCGTAATGTGTACGCAAGAAAATGAATTACTGAGCGTATCCTATGATTTTGTGAGCGTAAAATACGTTGATACGCTTGCTATCTGTAATGCTGAGATATTCAGGTGCCAGACATATAGATATTTGCATTATAGGTATTCAGGTGCCCAGCATATGAATATTTGTGTTGTAGATATTCAGGTGCCCAGCATATAAATATTGTATTGTAGGTATTCAGGTGCCCAGCATATGAATATTTTAATTGTAGGTATTCAGGTGCCCAGCATATGAATATTTGTGTTGTAGATATTCAGGTGCCCAGCATATAAATATTTGTATTGTAGATATTCAGGTGCCAGACATATAGATATTTGCATTGTAGATATTCAGGCGCCAGACATATAGATATTTGCATTGTAGGTATTCAGGTGCCCAACATATAGATATTTGCATTGTAGGTATTCAGGTGCCCAACATATAGATATTTGCATTATAGGTATTCAGGTGCCCAAAATATGGATATTTGTGTTGTAGATATTCAGGTGCCAGACATATAGATATTTGTATTGTAGGTATTCAGGTGCCCAGCATATAGATATTTGCATTGTAGGTATTCAGGTGCCCAAAATATGGATATTTGTGTTGTAGATATTCAGGTGCCAGACATATAGATATTTGCATTGTAGGTATTCAGGTGCCCAACATATAGATATTTGCATTATAGGTATTCAGGTGCTCAACATATAGATATTTGTATTGTAGGTATTCAGGTGCCAGGCATATAGATATTTGCATTATAGGTATTCAGGTGCTCAACATATAGATATTTGTATTGTAGGTATTCAGGTGTCCAACATATAGATATTTGTATTGTAGGTATTCAGGTGCCCAACATATAGATATTTGTATTGTAGGTATTCAGGTGCCAGGCATATAGATATTTGCATTATAGGTATTCAGGTGCTCAACATATAGATATTTGTATTGTAGGTATTCAGGTGCCCAACATATAGATATTTGTATTGTAGGTATTCAGGTGCCAGGCATATAGATATTTGCATTATAGGTATTCAGGTGCTCAACATATAGATATTTGTATTGTAGGTATTCAGGTGCCCAACATATAGATATTTGTATTGTAGGTATTCAGGTGCCCAACATATAGATATTTGTATTGTAGGTATTCAGGTGCCAGGCATATAGATATTTGTATTGTAGGTATTCAGGTGCCCAACATATAGATATTTGCATTGTAGGTATTCAGGTGCCCAACATATAGATATTTGTATTGTAGGTATTCAGGTGCTCAACATATAGATATTTGTATTGTAGGTATTCAGGTGCCAGGCATATAGATATTTGCATTATAGGTATTCAGGTGCTCAACATATAGATATTTGTATTGTAGGTATTCAGTCGCCCCACATATGAATATTTTAATTGTAGGTATTCAGGCGCCTGACAGATCTACCACGGCTGGCTCCATGGGACTGTCACAGAACTTACAGACCATCACTATACCCAACCTGACTCTGCCTGTGTCTATTGCGGCTGTAAGTTATCTTCTATTTAACCCGTTACCAAACAATATCAACATTTGATGAGTTTGTTGCAGACACCTCTGAAAAACATTGTTGGAAAAGGAGAAATTGCTCTAAACGAGCAATTTCTCTTTTTCCCCACAATGTTTTCTGTCCTATTAGATGATTATTTTCCAATTTCATCACATTTTGAAATGTCGCCTGCATACTCTTTCAATTTAGGGCAGTAGAAAGTATGACGTTTGGTAAAGAGTTAAACATGTTACTGCCCTAGGCCAAGTGGTTATGGTGTAGAACTTGTGACACAGGGGTACCAGGTTTAAACCTCAACCCCCAGCACTGGGATATTTCTTCGGGGTGTCCGTAGGCAAGCCCCTGCAAAACTCTACCTAGTACTGGTGAAATCCATTATAGCTGTAAATAAAAAAAACTTGTGGGGATCAAACCCAGGTCCCAGTCACCCTCAACAGAAGAGGCCATCACTCTACCATTGCACAACTGTCGCCTGTCTGTTATCTTTGGGTCATGATCTTGAATAATCACTCTGCATTGGAATGATGTCATAAAAGCTATTTTACATCTAATGATTAAAGAACAACTTTTAAAAAAATAAAAGACAATGTTCATTGATATATAGAAAATCTATGTTTAGATGACAATTTTCGGCATTTTGCTTTCTAGATGCCGACCACTTCAACAGCGAATAACGGTGGAACGCCGTTTGTTGTGTCAGCGGAGCTAGCAAGTCGACTGAAGACAGAGTTAAGCGGACAACAGGTTATTCAGATCCCATCTGGAGCTCTGAGCTCCCTTAACTCAGTAGAGTGGACTTCTAAGCTTAAGGTGAGTCTTGTATTCCATTGGCGTTTTAAAAATAACCAAAGTTATAATGATATTCAGTAGAGATCTTGAGGCCATAGTTAACATAATAGTGGTATAACTGTTATAGGTGGTATACCACAATAAGTCAACCAAAGTAACCGGCAATCAATCAATCTGTCAACAAGAGCCAAGTATGGTATTGAAAGCCAATTATCTAAAAAGGGGGGAAAAAAACATTTTTAGTGTACATGCTACCTTTACCTAGAAAGAGCTAGATAAATTTTGCAATGAGATGAACTTTTTGCTGTTTATTTGGCGGTGAAATGGTTGAATAGATTTAATCTTAAGTGTGTGTCTGTCTATCCATTTTCACCCATTAGTTTGTTGGGGAATAAGTTGCATCTGCAGATGTCAAAAAGTAGCATGGAACATTAAATTTTTTCTTTTTTTTTTTCTTTTTTTTTTTTTTAAATCACTGAATCAATATATATTTTTTTTTTTTTTAAATCACTGAATCAATAGGATAAATTGCTCATTGGGAGCAGACTTCTATAAAGTGTTCTGTTGCAGGTGCACCAAATTCAGGAATTCTGTAGGAACTGTTATAAAGATGATAATAGCCTAAACCAAACCAAATATTATTTTTCCTTACCAACAGGACCTACAGCATGCGCAGAGACTAGAGCGCTTACGCGAGGAACAATTGAACGCCCAACGCGAGAAGATGAGCATTACCCAGAAACAGCAGTTTGAAGTGAGGTTTGAACCGTGTCTTGTGTGTGGGGATAGAGCATCAGGTAGGCTTATTAGGGGGATTTTGTTGAGCAGGATTAATTAACTTTAACTGTTAAAGCTATTTGCGGGGTTCAGTGCAATACTTTTATAGAAGTGCTCAATATTTGTGAAGGATGTATTTTAATCCAAGAGTGATGCAACGGTTTTGAGATCTCCTGTGTATTGACTGTACACACTTATATATATTTGATATGAATGCTTAGATATATTGACGCTTCCTGAATTAATTATGCTTTCAATAGCTACTTTGAATTGTATATTCAACATCAGAAAAACTGTTATGTTTCAACAACATTTTCCAAAAATGCCTTAGATATGTGCACCAGGTACCATTATTTCAAATATAGAAAGACATTTTTTTTCTTGTACTGTGTCACTATGGAGCCAACAGTTGTTAGGAATGCAATTGTCATTTTAACTATATTTTCATATTCAGTCATTGATTGTAATCTGTATTCGGATGATTCTTGTTACAATAGTTGCAAATCCAGTCGTGACATTTAACGCCTATGTCCTTTTACCAAGGCAGGCTGAATGTCTTCCTGTTTGTCCCAGTATTTGAAAATAAAACCCAATAAATGATTACTGTGGCTGAGAGAATAGGATAAAGGGAAATATGCAATTAAGGTTTCAAAGTGTGAGAATTGAAACTGGGTAGTTCCAAAACGGAGCAACATGACCAAAAAAGTATGATAAGAAAATGCTTTTCAAGAAAAAGAACTGAAAAGTCAACTTCTCTTTTTTGTACAAGGTATAATTTGTCAAATATAGAAAAAGTCCACATTACTTTTGTTAACTCCCTCAAGGTCGTCACTATGGAGCCATCAGTTGTGAGGGATGTAAAGGTTTCTTTAAGCGTAGTATCAGGAAGCAGCTAGGGTACCAGTGCCGTGGAGCGAAGGACTGTCCCGTTAACAAACCCCATCGGAACCGATGCCAGTACTGCAGACTGCAGAAATGTCTACAAATTGGGATGAGGTCGGATTGTAAGTTGTGATTTATTTATGGTAATAATACCGAGGTTTTGGGCCTATTTTCATGTTGCTGGCACGCTTCTGCGAATTCTGCCAACACGTTTTTATCTTTAAGGGTCTTCCCCAGGCCTTTTAAGCCCTATGAGGTCGCAGAGCCTGATTTTTCCAAATAAGCACTCCCAGGGGCCTTGATTGAATACTACTGCATTTTATATTTGTCAAGCAATTTCTCCTTTTCTCACAATGTTTTCTACATTTTCAGAAGATTAATTTTTAATTTCATCATATGTTTAAATGTTGTTTGTAAACTCTTTCAATTTGAGACATTAAAAAATTTGGCGTTTGGAAAAGGGCCAATCGGCTATGCAGGACTGGTTGTGTTCAAAGGAGCACTATTGTTGACATGTCACCTTGTATTCTACACTCTATAGCAGTACAACAAGAACGGAAGCCCACAGACAAGGAAAAGGTCCCTCCAATGGTGGCCACCTCGACCAACAAGATATACATCCGTAAAGACCTGAACAGTCCATCCACAGCGATACCAATGTTCAGTGCCAAGGTATCTAGCGTGAAATATGTTATAACCTATTTCCTTTAAGGGAGAACCTTTGTTCTGTTCTAAGAAACCAATTAGCCTAGTATTGGTGGATTCATTAAAGCTGCTAAATACATGAAATATTGTTATTACAGCATTAAACAGCATACAAACAAATCACTTTGCATTAACTTCCTTATATCCTATTCCTTACTGAAAACTGTAATCATTTGGGTTGGCTCAGCCACCAACTTTTGTCATACATCTTACTGTATTCTGAGGTCACTCAAGGTTGAGGCCTCCATACTGACTTCACTTAAGGTTGGCTTAGCAACTGTCTCATGTCATGTGCCTTACTGCGTTTTGTATTCACTCGAGGTTAGTTTTTTCGAGCCCAACCGACACCTCTTGTTTCCTTGGAGTGTCCTTTGGCAAGTCATTTCAGAGCCCTAGCCTAGTAAATGTACTGGTAGATCCCGGAAAGTCATAACATGAATTAAGAATTGTTGACACAGCATTAAACACCATACAAGAGAGAAAAGTGAGATTAGTTTTGCCACTGTCTAATGCAATGTGCCTAACTATTAGGCACCTTTTGATCCGTTACAGAGCGGTGATGGGCAGACGGTCAATCTCCTGGCCAACCTACAAGAGAGACTGGTACAGACAGACCAGGGACCCTTAGTACTGGGCACCACAACTTCGTCAAATACAGGTCAGTTAAGAGCCCTGGATTGAATTCGTTTCGTTTAGGTGTTAGAAGAAGTATTTTGATAGCCAAGAAAAGAGATATGGCAATAAAGAAAAAAATTGTCAATTTCACGACCTGAAACGTTGGTTTGGGTCCTTAGAAAAAGTATTTTGCTGGTCAAGAGAAAAAAAATATGGCAATAAAGGGAAAAAATCCTCATTTCTCCTTCATGTACAACGCTTGGGTGGTTCAAAATGGTCTTAAGCTCTGTTAAATTTTATTTCACTCAGATCTGAGTACACTGGCAAATGTGGTCACCACCCTTGCCATGATGGGTAAGACAGAGAACGACCTTCATCAGCCGGTTATCAACGGAGATCAAAGTACTGAGGAGGTCAACCAATCTGTCGCCAAAGCGTTTGATACCCTCGCGAAGGCTGTGCAGCATGCAGATAATGGGGGTCAGGTGAGTACGGTATTGGACTTGATATTTTGCATCTTCGGGAGTGGCAAATTCACTTGACCATATTGCCCAGTTTGTTCAAACGTATTAACAGCATTGGAGCGACAGTGGTGCAGTGGCAGAGAATTCAATTCCACCTTAGTGGCGAGGTGAAATTTGCTAGAACTATCCCAAAAATCAGGAACAATTACTGGTATAGTATCCTGAGAGCAGTCAACTAGAGTGAAATCGATGAGCTTCAACCTTTGATCAAAATTGATGTATGTTAACCCTTTCCGAAACAACATATTTTCGACTGTCCAAAATTAAAAGAGTTTGCAGACGACATTTCAAAATGTGATTGAAATGGAAAATGATCTTCTGATAGGCCAGAGAATATTGTGGGTTAAGGAGAAATTGCCCGTTACGAGGAGGGGTTCAACAATGATATTTTGGGCACTGCAATCTGACCGAAAAACTGTTGATGTGTTGTCAAGTAAGAAAAGGTAAAATGACTCTGTTTGCTCTCAAACCCATATGTAGGCCAGAGGTTAAGGCCTAGACCCTGGGCTATGTATCTTGTAAGCAGTATCATGGATAAGATCTTGTTTCACAATTGATGACAGGAGGTAGAATCGAAAATGATCTTTCTAAGTTGTAAGAACTTGTTTCACAATCGATGTGAAATAAATAAGTTCAAACTATAACTGTGGATAAGAGAAAGGCAAGTTTAAACAAACCTAAGCCTATGTGTTTTTATCTACAGGAGAATAGTGGTGACCAGTCCAGTTTAGATATGGACCAGTCTACAGCCAGTGACGAAAACAACATGGTCATTGATATAGAAGGTAAGGCAGTCAATTATCCTTTACCTACCTGTATGTTTTCCTCAATTTAAGAATAATAATTGCCTAAAGGAAGTTAGCTAGGGAAATTAGTTTGTTATCTGCAACTCAGGTACATTAACTTAACAACCGATTGTAACATAAAACTCACTTACAATGTGTTTGAGTATTGACTCAAACACTAGAACTAGAGAATCCGGGAAAGCCGTACCATAAATGTTAAGTTGTTGAAACCTTGTTCAACCCTTGGGTCCAACATTGCCCAGTTGTTAATGTGGAGGACTTTTAATACTGGGGTCCTAGTTTCAATCCCCACAAGCTTCATTTGTTTTCTTTGTTCAAGTGTCCTTGGGCAGGAATATTAAAGAGCCCCTAGAATCAGTGAGATCCAGGAAAGCTGTAAAATAACTGAAATGCTGTTATGGTGTTAAACTCCATACTGGGCTCTTCATTGGACCAAAATATTATGAGCCGTTTTGGCTAAGCTACCCAAACTTTCTTTAGCAACTTGGATTTTTGCAAAGCCAAATTTGGCTAAGTCTTTTTAGCCATTTTAGCAGAAATATTAAATATAAATTACAGTTCATTTGTTCAATTTACAGACCAATTATTGAAATAGGCTAGAATGGTATTTATCACATAATAAAATAAATGATGTGTAAATTGAACAAATAAATAACAGTTCTTGTATCAGCCACTTCATTGTGTGGTTGTTCTTAGTAGAGTACTACATCCTATACCTCAATAAATGTTTACAGAACTTTGGGACAGGGTTAGAAAGACGACAGAAAATAATTAAACTTGCATGCATGCACCTGGCATGATTCATTTTTTAAATAAAACAAAATAAACATTTAAAAAAAGAATATTAAATAACTTTTGATTGTAAATAAAACAAAATAAATTAAACATTTTAAAAAAGAATATCTAACCTTTGATAAACTCTTAAAGCACATTTAACTATTTCCCTTTAAATAGATAATTGCAGGATATCACACAAAATTAAAAAGATATGTTTATGTAAGTGTGTAGTAGAACATTTTGTATTAAGAATAATTAAATAATTACATGGTAAGGTGCAAACAGTCTCATTTTCCTGTGTTACTGCATCTGATAGTTCGATACATGACTGAGGGTTGGTAAAAAATGGGGAGATTGCTCATCACGAGCAGCTTAATAAGTCACAATGGTTTCAAAGGTTGTCTGCTTTTATCAAACAAGGAAATCAGTAGTGGACAACATTAACACAAAGTCAAATACCAATTAAAAACTTAAAAATGGTTATAAAAATATTATAATTTACAAAAGCTGAAATTGCTCATTGATGATGTTGGGGTTTAACGCCGCTTTTAACAGCTACAGTCATATCACGGCGGTCAGCGCACCTACCATGCTTTCCCACACCAGTACTTACACTACTTCTTTCCATGAACGTAATGTTTAATTTGATTCTAAACATAGTTTTGTTCTCAAAATTCAATTATAAAATTAAAACCGGCTGGGTAGCTCAGTGTGTAGGCTTGCATAGCGGGCCCATGACCTAGAGGTTGTGGGTTCGATAACCGGTCAGGGTAACTTCTTTCCAGCAATAAAATTTTCCATTCATCTCAGCTTCTAAGATCATGTGAGTATTTAGTCAGCGACATGGAAAACAAGTAGTGCAAGTACTGGTGTGAGAAAGCCAGGAAAGCATAGTAGGTGCGCCGACTGCCATGAAATGACCATAGCAGTTTAAAAGTGACTTTAAACCCCAAACAAACAAATCAATAATAAAATTACAAACAATGTTTTACCTTTATCATTGTTTTATTGTAACAGTCTTTCATTAATAACAGAAAATAGTGTGTAGATGGCATTTTTCCCAACCAGCATCCTTAGCTTAAAGATTGTGTACAGCGGACAGTAAACTTTACTGTCCGCTGTACACAATCATGAATGATACTGGGTTGGGAAAACACTAAACCGCAGACAGTGTCAACTTGACAAGTATTATACAGTCAACTTGACAGTTACGGATGAAGGGCTTTTCTCAATCACGCTTAGCCTGTAGGGATGCATATCATAATTGTTGGAAAATTATCTAAACAGAGACTGTTTTGCCTTTGCTTCAAGAAACCATGCACACATTTGAACAGACTTTCAATTGGTAAACATGCGATAATACCCAGCAAACATTGAAGTCGGCCCGACGTCGTAACCCCGAAGTCGTAACCCCGACGTCGTAACTAACTCCCACGTCGTAACGTCGGGCCGATATAGCTTCTTTGCAGGGTATGCTGCAGCGTTTACGTGATCTGGGAGTCATTGAACTGGCAAGTTGACAGTACTTGTACAATAATGACGTTCTTTTTACTAAATGTGGGAGTTCCAATGCATTAAGATATGCTCATAAAAGGTTATATTTCCTTGAATGTTTGTTTTAATTACCATTTTTCACCGGGAGTCCCTTTCCCTCATGTTGTTGTTGTTGTTGTTTCGTTGTCCGTAAATTCCGTACCATGGAATTTCGTTCTAATATTGCATCGATGTAATCATTTAAAACGCTTGATATATTGAATGTGTTTACACACAAATAATGTTTTTATTCGCGTGCTTTTTATTGCAATAAGTCCCATATCACCTTTATGAGTATCTTTTTTTAACGCAGTGAGCTACAGAAATAAGTATCGAAAACGTTTTGGTGCGTTTTATTATTCTGGTACCGACTTTAGTGTGACACATAAACTGAAACCGGGAACCGGCCTGTTTAAACGTTTTCATTAGACGTTGCTATTGGAAATATACATAATGTCTGGTCTCCGGATTTTCTAAAAGAGCGCTTTCACTAGAAAATCGGCTAAGGAACCAAACACTTCTATTTATATTTAAGCTGTTCAACGTCAAACTATTCAATTTTAATTAATGATTACCACTCGTAGTGGCGAAAAGACTTTAGCCATTCTTCCCACTTTCGCCATTACAGACTCTATACAAAATGGGGTCAATTTTACTTTCGCCAAATTGACGAAAGGGTACATTTCTTTTTTCGCCAAACCAAGTTGACTTTCGCCTATGGCGAATGGCGAAGCTTTATGAATAGCCCAGCCATATGAAAAAAATAACTATGACTGTATTTATTTGCAGGTCCAGTGTTGATACGACAGAATTATACGTTCAGTTTAACGACACCCTCCCCGATGCCCGCCTTTTTAAATGTTCATTTTATATGTGAAAGTGCCTCCAGATTGCTGTTTCTGTCCATGCATTGGACACGCTCAATTGCAGCTTTCTCCTTACTCAGGTAAGGATTTGGTTTTTAAAGCTCAAATGTTAATTGTGTATGATTCTACTTTGTGCAATCAAGAAGTTGAACTCATTAAAACGAGATGTGAGCTACTTAACATGATCAATCAGTATGCTAGCTCTTGCCAAAGGTCTTTTCCCAACAGATTTTTGTATGACCTTTTATTGTGAAGTTTCCAACGTTAATTGATATGTTATTCAAGGTTCATATTATTTTTGAGAAAAGTCAGAATAACAAAGTCGATGATTTAACAGAACAAATACCATTTTAAGAATTTTTTATGAAATGAGTTTCTTTTGCCACCTTTTAATTCCTGTAATTTTAATTTCAATGGAAATTAAGGTGAGATAATTATTATGGATTTAATAACAGAATTCGTTGTAATTCATTTTGTGTAAGTAACAATTCAAAACCAGACAAAAGTGGCATGGTGAATGCCTTTAAAATGATAAATACTTTCATGATTTACTTTTCAAAGTATTCTTTTACCAAAGAAAATACAAGTATTTCATCAGGGGTGGCCTTCCTTAGGTGATTATGTTTTGATTTTATGTTCTACAGTTTCAATGTTCAATGATTATGTTTATGTTAAATCCTACATACAGCCAAGATGTACAAACAGTTCTGGTGCGAAGTTGCTGGAGTGGCCTGTTTACGTTGGGTCTGGCGCAGTGTGCCGAGACCATGTCCCTCTCTACCATGCTGATGGCCATTTTGAATCATCTACAATCCACCATCGAGACAGGTATGTTTCAACAGGAGCTAGCCTGTAACTAATTCAATATATGTTAATATGCATCAGCATAAATTGTGGAAAACGACCTAAGCTGCCGTTGCTTGTAAACATGCTTGTTCACAGATGAGAACATTTGAAAGTCAAAATTGAATGTCTAGAAACCGTGTTGTTTTTTTTTAGCTTTTTGTGGGAATGCTTTCTGGAGAGAAACTGTAGAGCCCTGTCGAGTACTGGTGAGTCCAGGAAAGCTGTGATATAATTGACTAGGTGCTAAACCCCATAAAAACAAATAAAATTGGAGCTTTTCTCCATGGAACTCTTAGCATTGATGCTAGCAAGAAACTTGTAGCATTAGCTCAAAAGAATTTGGATCTGTTATGGATGAAAATGCATTGATACATGAACTGACACTGAGATTTTAACTAAAATATTGTTTAAAACAATGTATATCAGTTACAAACACTGTTAAACATTTACAGATAAGACGTTGGGGGACCGTGTCAAGTCAGTGATTGAACACATTCTGAAGTTGCAGAATTACATCCAGAAAATGCAGCTCCTACAGGTAGACAATCAGGAGTATGCATACCTTAAAGCCTTATTGCTCTTCTCCCCAGGTAACTATACAGTCATTGGCGTTTTTTGTTATTACCCAATTCCCTTGAAAGGTACTTCAGTATGATATCTTGCTTAAACTCAAAATTCTTACTAAACTTTGAGTTTAACTATGAGTATCAATGTTAAGTGGTGATCTAGAATTGGGACTTGTACCCAATTTTTTTTGCCCAAACTTTACTCTAAGCATTGATTTTGAGTCAACCTTAGCTCTGTCTCAAGTGATACATGATAAATGCTGAAAAATGAACGTCAACAACGAAGCTCAAGTATCTTACTGAGCTGAGTTTGAAAACTGTACTAAAGTATAAGTAACTAAAGGTTAAAGTTTAAGAACAATGGACAAAGGCCTTGGTGAGTGGCCAAATTCAAACAAAGCAGACGACAATTATTTAGTTTTGTGACAAAGGAGAAATGGCTCTTGTCTACCATTATTGTTCCTTACATCTTTGTCTGGTGATGGGTTTATATGTAGATTTTGAGACTTTCTCTAGCACTTGTTACCCAGACATCACAACATAATTGAAATACAGATGTTGCGGTGAAACATCCAAATAAACATTTTTCCTAATTTATCATGAGGATTTTTTTCCAGTAAAATGCCCAAAGAAATATGCTATCTAGAGGTTTGTTTGGGTATTTCACTGCAAATAGATAAATCCTTTTGATAGATTAAGAGATAAGCTGAATTATTCAAATAATAAGACTGGAATACTGTTGAAAATCGCATAAAATCCAAACCCAACCTACCAACCAGTATATGTTTCATTCCAGATAATCCCTCGTTACCCAACATGCCTCAGATTGAGAAGTTTCAGGAGCGTGTACAGCGGGAGTTGCAGCAGTACCTACAAGAATCTCACCCGGACAGCCCGGACCGGCTGGCCAAACTTTTACTCCGGCTCCCCCTGCTACAGTCTCTCCAGGCAAATGTCATGGAGGAGCTGTTCTTCGCGGGGCTTATCGGGAACGTGCAGATTGACAGTATTATCCCGTACATTCTTCGGATGGAGACGGCCGAGTACAACTCGCAGATGGCGAGCCAAGGTTTACAGACCACGACAATGAACTTCCCGTCGCACCTGTCGTCAGAGCCGTCAACGACCAGTATTTATGGGAACGTCGGGCAGGGTGCTCAGTCCTTGTTTTTGAATCAGCATATGGTGGTCACGCAATCAGACATGGCTACGGATTCCATGGCAAGCTGATAGTACAGAATAACAAAAGATTTGTGCATTGACATTTGTGCGATTAAGGATGAATCATTAATGATACGTTTGTTTTGACCTAGCTGTTGGCGTTGTTGTTGGCTTTGTTTATTTATGCCCCATGAATGGCATGGGGAAATTTTGTTTTTGACCTGTGTGACAGGTTGTCCCTGCTACTTACTTGCTCATAAAATGAACACACTTCAGTCTTCTTTCTTTAACCCTTTACCAAACGCCAATGTTCGACTATCCCAAATTGGAAGAGTTTGCAGGCAGCATTTCAAAATGTGTTGGAATTGAAAAATAATCTTCTGATTGGGTAGGAAACATTGTGGGAAAAAGAGAAATTGCTCATTAAGTGGCATCAGTTTGGCCTTGACATGGTTTCTTTATTTTGGTTCAGAGTTTCTGGTTGTATTAATCCGTCATTTCAGAGATCTATATTGATAAGGGGGTGTTTAGGCATGTTGTGCATTTAGTATTTCAAAAATAGTTTTGTAAATCCTATGTTCAGGGTACTCAATAGAATCATCTACGTCATGAAAACTGAAATAATGTTGGTGCGAATGAAAAACCCATTCAAATTACTTGTTTCAATTTTGGACATTAAGCCAATTCTACATGAGAGAAAAGATTTTCCCTTCCTAAGAGTGTTCCAAAAGTTTGCATGTCTGCAACAGACAGGTTGAAAATGTAGATGGAATACTAGGGTAAGCTGTATGTATACATTTCCATTCCTTTCTTTTTTTGAGCATTTTGTGTTTGTAATGTCTTGTATATCACTTATTCAGACCACCCCAAGACCTACATGAAATGTAGAAAAGGGTTGGTAATGCATGCATTATATATATATTTCTGGTTTTTTTTTTCATTTATTATAGACAAAAACAGCTTTCAGATGACCTTTAAAGGTCCTTGTTCACAGTAGAGAAAATTTAAAAGTAAAAGAAAAAGGTAATTAAAACAATACAGTTTTTGTATTGGTGTTTGATATACAATTGAAAGTAGTCTTTGAAAGCATAATTGATTTGGGAAGCATCACATTTTCTAAGAATGTACAGTCTGTAGGCAGTAGATCTCTAAAGTGGTGTCACACTTTTGGATTAAAACATTTTTATTTACTGAATCTACACTTTAAAGACTTAAAAACGATCCAATCTGTTTTGAATGACTATTTAGTCTGTATCATATAACAGTACAGCTGTAGTGCAGTTTTAAAGACATTCATGTTTTATTTCCAAATATCCTCACGTCTACAATCACTTTTCAGTGGTCTTTAGCCAACAGCCACATCATTCCCAGATTGAACATATGTGCTGATAATGTCATTTTAAATTATATTGGAAAAGAAGTAATTGCTCTTTACAACAGTTTACCTTTTTTAAGATATTAATTCCTCTTTTTTTTAACCAAGGAGATTTTTTTCAGACTTTATCATGATTCAAGTTTTGTTTGCAAGCTCTGTTAATATGGAGTAGTATTAAGTATAAGGAATTACAGAGGTATCTGTGGGTAAGAAACGGCTTCAAGTTGAATCATGAGCTGTTTAGAGATTACCTTTTCTAACCTACAGTTCCCTTTTGAATCTGGACTTGGCGAATTTATAAGCATTAGCAACCAATATGGTTTTTTTTCCCTGTCTTTCCTGACTTCTTGAGAAAAAAACTTAACTGCTTATATTTCCAATTCATTTGCCCACAGATTTATTGTATTGTATTTTTTTTTCTTTTTTTTTAAGAATTCAGACAAATAAGAGAAATGACTCATCATGGTTGATTTCTTTTTTTTGTCTCTAAAAAGGAGAGTTACATTTATGAACTGACTGTGGGGTAATAGATACGCTAGATGTAGGATTACCCGCTCAGATTTACACCTTCTGTGGAGATTGTAATAGTGAATAGTTCTGTGATTTAACATGCAATTTTTTGTTTGATTCGTTAACTTGAAATTGTTTTACATCTGCTCTATAGACTGTATTAGTGAATATTTCTGTGACTTAACAAGCACTTTATTCTTCGATTCCTTAACTTGAAATTTTGATGTCACTTGACTTCTAATTGAACATGTGATGCCTAGCTCTGCTGTTAAAGGGGACACAATGTCTCAAAAGTTTTCCGAGGCTAGGAATCAACCAAGTTGAGAGCTTTGAGCCATGGAACTATTCACTCACCCACTTAGATTTGGTTCACTATTCTGCTGTTGATTTCTTGTAAAAAGATGTTTGTGTACATAAATAATGACAGATTTTATGTGCTTATTTTAGGTCTTGCAAAGACGAGACACTGCATACATATTAATGCTTGTTAAACATTTTATTTTGTAATTTAGTATGTCAATGGTTTGGGTGCAATACAATTGTAAGTTTGTCACTTTTGTGAAGTGTTTTCGGTAATATTGCTCCAAATTGTCAATTTGTTATGAAAGTGTACTATTTGTTCTAATTGTTTATTCTGTACAGTGGCGGAAAAATATTTTAGTTTTTAGCGCAAATCAATAGGAATAGAACTTCAAAGTATATTGGAGTAAAATTAGAATATGGATATATTTTTTCCACCCAAATGAATGGCTTCATTTAACTTAATTTTTTCGATTTTGCAATGATTCAAAAACTGAAAGCATAAGACGAAAAATATAACTATTAAAGGAACACCATGATGCATGGAAAAGAATTGCTTGCCCTGAGCAATTTTAATTTTTTTTAATGTTAGAATTATGTCTTTTAAGTATATACAAGATATATATTAATTTATTGACATGTTCCATGTGAATAAAGAAAATAACATACATAAATGAATAGCTATCTAAGCTTTATTTGGAACTGTACGTTTTTTGTCCAAGTAATAATTGGCAGACTACTGTCACTCTTGTGTTAATACATTACCACCTAACGCCACATGTTTGCATCTTGCTGCAGACAACCTTCAAAAAGCATTGTGGCAAAAGGAGAAATTGCTTGTCACAAACAATTTCTCCTTTTGCCACAATGCTTTTCCAATCTATTCACATGTCACAACAGCAGAACTGAAAGGTTTTTCACATGTTTACAAAGCTTTTCTAAAGTCGTCTGCTTCAAGTAAAACAAACGTTGTCTGCCGGTGGTAAAGAGTCATCCTAACAAATGCTCACATGAATAGAAGCACCTTTATTTATTTTTTGTTTTATGTGCAATGAGCCTGTTAACTTACTTAAATTTTCATGCGAATCCATTTATACAAGTCATCCCTATACTTCTTATTGACTCTCTCTAAGGTACCAAAAAGCAGAAAACTGAGAAATTACTCAAAACAAGCTGCTTCTACATAGTCTCAGTGTTTTCTTCTCAATATCTCAACTAATTTTTTAAGTTATGATAAGATTTATAATGGTACGCTGGTGTATTGGTTAGCACATTGATCGAAAATTTGGTACCCGTCCAAAACTGAACGTGTGTAATCAACAAATTTAAAGAAATAGAAATTATACTTACTTCATTATACTGGGTAAATGTTATTTTGACATACACAGTAATTGCTTGTTACAAGCAATTTCTTCTTTTTGTATCACTGGATTCTGAAGTGAATATGTTGGATTAATTGAGGTTTTCAGTTAACGCCATGCTTGCAAAAGAACTTCATTTTAAAGTAGCATTCTCCGGTTCTTATAATAATCTTGTTTTATTTTATTTGTTTGAATTGTTTCATAGATCTATCCTGTACATAGCTTGGTCTCTTGTTATTGCTCATTGTGATTTTATCCTTGTTTCCGGCTTATAATGACATGAATAAACTATTCCTAAGTGGAGCTTACATGATCAAACACAACCCTTGCTTTTTTATTTTTACCGCTAGAGGTCAACTTTAAAGTTTTGGACCCCTGTGTCTTTCAGTGACGAAGGACTTGGAGTTAGGAGCTTGAGATGAAAAAAGTTCCTCTTTGCATATTCTCAAATCCCAGTGCAATTGTTAGGATTTTCCAAAGTTTCCTAGGGTTCTACCAAAAGTTACTATGGCCTTAGGATCCTCCGTGGCCCTTTGTCTAAGGTGGTGAACTGAGAAATCGGGGGCTGTGGGTTCGATCCCCGCTGATACCTCTGGTTACTTTGAGTGTCCTTTGGCAAAACACCAAAGAGCCCTAGCCTAGTATTGGTGAATTCTGGAAAGCCACAACATAACTGAAGATTGGTGACTAAGAATAAAGCAGTGCTACTAAGAGGTTTTAAAGCTTATGGCCTTATTAAAGTTGTGTATTAGACCATCTGATTCCATTGGAGGTAATAGAGGCACTTGGTGTTCAGAACAGGACTACAGAAAAGCTTTCACCAAACTAATGGCCTTAGTATACAAACTCAATATCGAGGGTTCAGTGCAATACTATAGTACTTATGAAGCACTTACTGTAGTCTTGCACTGAACCCTCAATATATAGTCTTGAACTAGACAATCTAATTTCAATGAAGTAAATAGAGGCACTTGGTGTTTAAAGCAGGACTAAAGACTTACCAACGGTATGGCCTTACGAAAGTCTTGTATTGGACCATCTAGTTCCACTGGGGTGAATATAAGCGCTTGGGGCCCGTTTTACTAGACAAGTTACGGAAAATATTTGCGCAAGTCATAATTGATTAACATGGATAGTATCTTCAATGAAAGAACAATATTGTAATGTGACACGTCATTGGAAGCGTCTCGGAGAGACGCTTCCAATGATGTGTTACTTTGCAATATTGCTTTGCCCAATATGGATAAAAGTGGAATTGTTGTTTTAGACGTACGCAAATCTTACGCGTAAACTGTTTAGTAAAACGGTACCTTGGTGTTTAAAGCAGGATTACAGAGCGTCCTTCATCATATTGCCTTACTATGGTCTTGTATTAGATCATCTTATTCTATTGGAGTGAATAGAGGCATTTGAAGTGCAGGACTACAGAAAGGCGTTCACAAAACCAATGACCTTTCTATATACTTGTATTAGACCATCCGTCTCCATTGGAGTGAGTAGAGACACTTGGTGTTCAAAACAGGACTAAAGAAAGACTCACCAAATTTATGGCCTTACTAGTCTTGTATTAGACCATCGAATTCCATTGGAGTGAATAAAGGCACTTTGTGTTCAAAGCGGGACTACACGAAGTCCTTCACCAAACTTAAGGCCTTACTGTAGTCTTGTATTGGACCTTCTTATTCCATTGGAGTGAATAAAGGCACTTGGTGTTCAAGATAGGATTACAGGAGTGTTCACTTAACTTATGACCTTGCCATATTCTTGTATTAGACCATCTGATTCCATTGGAGTGAATAGTGGCTCGTAGTGTTCAGAACACGACCACAGAAAGATTTTTTCCAAACCTATGGCCTTACGAGTTTGTATTAACCTATCCAATTGGAGTGAAAAGTAGCACTACAGAAAGTCCTTCACCAAACTCATGGCCTTTCTATAGTCTTGTATTAGACCATATGATTCCATTCGAGTGAATAGAAGCACTTGATTTTTAAAGTAGGTCTACAGAGAGGCTTTCCCAAAATTTATGGTTTTACCATAGTTTTGCATTACACAGTCAAGGTTATTTTGCACATCTATAGTCATGATACACCTATCTAAATCAACCAACCATTGTGGGAGACTTATAAATCTACTTATTGTGTTGGTATTGTAGCACATAGGTAACATGTGTGTGCTTCTTTTTTTTGGTTCATCTTGTTATAACAAGTTAGTAAGTTTTTATGAGAGGTACTCTCCCTTTAACACATGGAACTGTCATAGTGTTTGCCATATTGACTGGCCCTTATAAGCCGTCAAGTTTGGGGGTCTTCCAAGTATAATGATAATTATAAATGTAATTGAAAATTTGTTGATGTGATATAAAACCAAAAGTATTTAACCTATGACTCAATAAATACTAAATCTAGAGATGTGGCTGCAGACAACGCACGAGATCATTGTGACAAAAGTAGAAAATGCTTTTAACTTACAATTTCTCATGTCATTTCCAATAACTATCAAAGTAGTAAAGATATATTTTCATTACCAAAAAGACAGCCTTTAAGTTAGAATAAATAAAAAGAATATTTTAAAGACAAAGCAAAACTATAAAAACTTTTCTATAACTCAGATCATTTTATTAAAAATAAAAACACACAAAATAGTTACATGCACGATTCATCTCTATCATTTTTAACAAATATGAGAAATTCTAACTTGTTCAAACTAAGACTTACAGCAGACGATTGAAACAGCATAAAAAAAGAACCCTTTATTCATAAAAATAGGTAGAAACTATTGTGACAAAAGGACCGATTGCTCTTAACCCTTACAGTGTTGGAACAGACTTCATGCTTATGCAAACAGGTAAAATCCAGGTCAGCCACCAAGTAAATTGGCGGCTGGCCTGTGATCTTACCTCTTTGCTACCCAGGGTATCTTTCCTCATCAAAATTAAGCAGATGTTTTACGTTTTGAAAAGCAGACGACACAAAAATCCATTTTTTAGAAAATTACCCAGCATTTTAAGGAATAAGACCTGAAACATCCTGTCATAACAAATGTTTCGGGTATGAAACAAGCAGACAAAAATCCATTTTTAGAAAATTACCCAGCATTCTAAGGAATAAGGCCTGAAACATCCTGTCATAACAAATGTTTTGGGTATGAAACAGGCACAACATGACTAAGAAGGAAATGTTCGTAATAAAAATGTGATAAAAACATAAATGGATTTCGATCGTGAATACACAACACATTTTACACAAGTATTTGGATACCTAGTTTAATATATACATCTTTGAATCTTTGCTTAGCAATATACTAAAACATAAAACTTTTCTGAAGTAAATAACAAACAATATAATAACCAATTTGGTAAAAATCAATTAATGTCATCAGCATATTAATTTCAGTTCCTTAGATAAATTTTCCAATCGCTTGATCATACAAATAAGGTATCTATAACTGACAAAAATACAAACACAAAGCCATAAATGACTCAAGGTCATACATCTACCATTGATCTAAACATTGCAAACTCAACCACTAACTTACACTCATCCCTATCCTTGTATAAAATTAGAACAAAGGTAAATCCAGTATGTTCATGCTTTATAATTGTTCTACACTGCTGCTTACAATTCCGACCACAATACAAAGTTACATAAAGGTGGAGTGTCCATCTTGTGTGTATAAGGACAAGGGTACAATTCCTGTAACGAAACATAGCATAGACCAATTTACAATGGTAGCAATGGCTCTCACAAGAGGTAGTCTGGATAATGGGGAAAGCCAATTCCACATGAAAATCAATTTTGATCCGAAATCATTGGATATGTAATCATCATCATCACAAAAAAATGTATAATAAATAGGTTAAAATAAAATGTGTACAGTAATATCTCGTT
The DNA here is from genome assembly GCA_947846245.1 of Cerastoderma edule. Classification (NCBI taxonomy): domain Eukaryota; kingdom Metazoa; phylum Mollusca; class Bivalvia; order Cardiida; family Cardiidae; genus Cerastoderma; species Cerastoderma edule. The sequence goes on from OX401413.1 coordinate 9,739,877, forward strand.
AATCCGAACACGTCCGTTCCAAACACAATTTACAGATTAACGAATAATCCGGACTAATCTTTCTTTCCAATCAAATCTTGGCCATAAGTTCAAACAACAAGCAACAAAATAAATCATCACTACACTCAAACATTTGCCTGAGCATTTTCATTTATTTTCTTCAGCTGTTCTTCCTGTTCTGTGGAAGCCAGACTCTCCTCACTAGTGTGATCGTACACGGGTGGGGTAATTCCGACGAAATCAAACCCACTATACCCTGGCTGGCGCACATCTTCTTGTGACACACTCTGAATATCATCCGCACTGGCACAATTAATGGTTCCGGGTCCTCTTGTCACGTATCCTAGGGAATCGTCCCCTGTTTGACCTTTGAGTGACCTTGACCGTGACCAAGACTTACATTCCGGAGGAACTGGGTCGACTGCATCAAACTGGAGTTTCTCTGGATCTGGCTCGGTCAATTGTAACAGAGGATTTCTTTCACTGATGGCCTCTACGGGAATGTGATGCTCGTCATAATGATCATGATCAGTGTGGCCATTCCAGTGAGACTGCGGCACCCAATGGCGTGTGTGGTCTCTTAGTTCACCTGCATACATGTCTCGATTACCCATTGTCCAATTACAAGGGGCATTCTCCATAGAGTGAAAGCCATCTGGCGGAATGTTTATTCCAAAATTAGGTTGGTCTTGGAAACCCGGAGAGCCCTTAATTTGGTTGCGGTTAAATATGTGTTGATGATTCAACATTTCACCCCCAGGGTAATACTCATCACCATGATGTCGGGCTATCAATGGAGAGTTTTCATAACACTTGTCAAGCGTGTAGCCATGGTTACCATGATTACCATGGTGAGGATTTTGGTGATGATTGTGAGAATAGTGATAATGGTTTTGCAAAGGATGCTGAGGAATTCTAGTCGGTACAAGAGCTGCTTGTGGACTACACCAGGCCTGTTTTGTCAATGGATCATTCAAATGTCTGTCATTTGGGGTCTCATTTACATGGTTGTCTACATGTAATCCATTAGTAGGTAAGTGCATTTGTCTAACGTTAGGAGCGTTTGTCTCATTCACACATTTGTTTGTACTCAATCTGACACCATCTCCTATTGTCCCCGAATTTGCTCTTTTTCTGTAAGATTTAAATATCTGTGTATCTTTGGGTAAACCACTTGTGTTATTGGCTTTAGGTTGCTGATCATGAGGAGTGGACTCGAAAGGCTGCCCAAAATCATGACAAGTCTTGTATGCTGGCATAGCCTGCCCTATGTTGTTGGTAGATGGATCTGACATATGGTTGACAGTTCCATCTAAAGTTCTATCACAGTCAAGGCTGACTGTGTGAACCTCTGCCGTTATACTGTGTACTGAAGTTTCTCTATTGTACTCTCTGGTAAAACACCTGTTTTCACCATCCTCTAGGTTTATTTCCATAGAGAATTTTTTCATTTTCTCCAACCAATTTCCTTCCAGTGACTCTGCTGCATCGGAATCAGGAATAGTGTCCTCCTGCACAGATACATTGTTTGGACATGGAAGTGTCGTCAATTGTGACATAACCCTTTCAAACTTTTCCATAAGATATTTACCAGTTTTGGTACTCTTCCATTTGTCTCTCAACATAGACTGCATAAAAGTTGGTGGTTGGTTTACTCTATGTATTTTACAATAGACCGACTCGAGATTATCCCACTTAACACTGGTCCTGGGAGGGATATCAGAAGAAGACCCATAAGGACAACTAGCAAAGTGTATAGGTATGATGCGCAGCTTGTCTCTGGCTCTCTGATTTGCCGCTTCAGTCAGGATATGAGAATATACATCTTCTAAATCAGCTGCCTTGTTATAGCTTTGATCGTACAAAACAAGTACAAATGAAAAGGATGTGCCTTTCTGGATCTTTTGTCTGATTTCAGGCATCCTCTGTTGCGACAGTTTGCAGGAGCATGTGTCTTCAAGAATTGTTTTGTATTGATCAACGAAATCTGTTTGGTTAGAATAGGAGACACCATCAAGCGGATGAAGTAAGAAGCCTTTAACAGGGTTACCTGAAAAACAATAAAAAAGGTCCGTTAAATAAATGACTTAAAAAGACTATGTCACAGATAAGGTTCTGTGAGTAACAAACATTTAAAGGATGATTTATCGAATACTAACATCTCATTGAGACGTTAACTTTCAAGGTTTCTTGTCATAAGAATAGATTTCAAAATATACAAACAAATCAAGGTCACATAGAAATTTATCAAACTTTATCATTAAATGAATGACCATACTTCATATCTTTATCTTGAAAATGCTGAAAATTCATGAAACAATTGTAAAACAAGTTTTAGCCTCTTTCTGTACTTAGATAAAAAAGAAAATGCCTATGAATAGTTTTAGGATTGCACTCATAAGACCCATGCTAGCTTCACATGATAGGAGTGTTCAACACTTAATTATCTGGATCCCGGATGCTTCTACATTTAGATGATTTCACCGGACAGAAGCCATAGATCATTGTCAACAAAATAAAGCATTTTAAACAGTTTACTAAATCTTCAAGACGAATGTACTATATCTTTACCAAATGGCTAAAAAAGGGGGATGACAAACATGTCAATAATCTAGTTTCATGTCACTTTATAATCTGTGTTTTCATTCTATCTATCACAAAATGTTTACGTTAAAAAAATTAGATCACCTTAACCTATTTCCACCATATGATTTGTGGGGTAGTCCAAAATGAAAATGGCAGTTAACAATTATAAAGTATAAGAAATTACATTTTCTTAATGGGTATATTGCTCATTACAAGTAATAAACCCTAATAAGCAATTAATTATTTGTAAAATTGATTGCTACCATAAATCATTAAGAAAGTCTTTGTTTTTTGCTTTCAATTTGTCATTTGCTATTGCCTTTGATTTGAAACAATCACAAGTTCTCATATATAATATCATTTCCAAATTGCAGCCTTCTTTTCAACATGATCAGTGGTGAAAAAGGAATAAATCACAACACAATGACTTCATTAAATTTTCAGATGAGTATTTGCATATTCTAAAAAAAAAATACCAATATTAATTTTTTATCATGAAATATAAACTTACGGGTATATTCTATGATTGTCTTGCAGCCTCTCTTTCGATGCACAATCATGACAAGTAGCACAATCAATACCACTCCAATAAAACAGCCTCCCCCCATGTACAGGATTTTCGCAGGCTTCATCATAGTGTCTGCATGGTGAAGAGGAGACTCTATTAAAATAATGTAATTTATATATATGTGATTTAACGTTGTGTCAACAATTTACAGTTATATCACAGCCTTTCCTGGACTCACCAGTACTAGCCTAGGGCTCTGGAGATTCTTATCAAAGATTACTTCCACAAAATCAAAGGTACAGTTGGGGCTTGAACCAGGCCTCATCTAAACCATTGGGCCGTGCAGGGCTGTATAATAATGTAACACATGACACTGTTTGTAAACATACATATCTATGAAGGTGTTGAGGTGCTTTACTTTAAAGTGATAATGTAGAATATTTTCACTAGACCCATCACTATATAGGGCATCAAATATAGAAGAGATATATATCGAGGGGCTTTGACAACTCTAAAGTAAGGTCTCCACATCTGTACAGATTTGTAATCAATAAACCAAATTTTGTTTGTTTCACTAGTACTAGCACTAGTACTAGGCTCTGAAGTGTCTTGCCCATGGCCACACATGAAGAAATCCCTGTGCTGTTGGTGAGGATTGACACCCAAATCCTCTTCACTTTAACCACAGGACCTTGCAGGGCCAAAACGTATTTTGTATACATGTATACTCATAAGACCCACACAGTTCGACAATTCTTCTCAATATGAATATTCATAACAGTTTAACCAATGAAAATGTGAACAGACCTCTGAGAGGCAATTGCATATGTACACATGAATATTGATTTCAATAGCTCATATTGTGAAAACAACAGAAAAACATTGAACAGAACAGAACAGAACATGTTTTATTAGAACTTAAGCATATTAGCTCATTGTTCTTAAAATACAATTAACTACATAACAATGAAAATAGTGCCATTTCATATACATGTAAACATAAACATTGAGGGCGGGGTAATTTCAACTAGTCACATAGCTTGACAAACTTACCTGTTTTCAGAATGGCAGTTGTGTCTATTTCAATGGTTTCTCCTGTCCAACTGAGGGAAGCACCATTGTACTGACCATGAATAACGACCTGTGAATGAAATGAAAAAAGTTACATGAAATGAGTACTGTATTTGCAGTTGTAAGATTGATTTATGGAATGCCGTTGGTTCTACCCGGTTTGATCAGCCATTTTGGGCAGTTAAGTTAGGGGTCTTTCCTAAAAGTTTCCTCCATCATCAAGAGTTGGGAAAACCAACATAATTAAAAAAAAAAATGTTATTTTGATGTAAAAATATATATAAAAAAAGAAAATAAACATACCTTTACCATGTATTTCCCATGAACCAAACCATTGAATTTACATTCCTGATTTTTCTGAAATAAAATGAACAAGATTGATGATCAAAATGATTGATGAACATGTACCACAAAATTCACTCTAAGATTTCCCTAAGATTTTTCATTCATAGTTAATTATCTCTTAAAACAAACCAAGAAAAGCAATCAATAAAAATACAACACAATCTGTGAAGGGATAACACTGCAATTCATTGGATGGTTTACATTTCTATCTATGAATATTATCTAAATATATCTCTATATATGTAGTATTGTTCTGGCAACAAATCCCCACCCCAAATGAATGTCTGATGTAAATTTGCAATGAGAGCTATTAAAAGCAATGTCAACCTTTTGTTTGTCAAACTTTGTACACAATTTCATTGGTTAAACGATAATATAATATCTGTATCTAATATATGTAATCAATTTTGCTATGTCTTTTTTCCACTTTGTAATCTATTCTTACTGCATTCAAGGGTTGAATGAAAGACTATGGTAAGTCCTTCACAAAATTAATGTGAAGCACTTACTATAGTTCTACACTAAACCCTCAATATGTATTTTGAATCCATCAAAAATGTCCATATTACTAGAATATTTAACTCCAACAACCTTACCAGTACTTCGAGTTTCACAAGACTCTGGTGTGGCAGCAGATATAGTTCAACGTTAGTAAAGGAAACCTGTATCCCTTCCGGTACCCGTTCCACTAATACCAATAATGACATGTTGGAGATGTTTAGGGAGACAGCTATTGTCGGTATCCAGTGCTGGGTTAAAAGATGTGGTGAGAGGACTGCAACGAAATTACAAAGATTAACACTTATTGTGCTGGAACCAACTTCATGCTTATGCAAACAGATTAGATCCAGGCCAGCCGCAAATTTACTTGGTTGCTGGCCTGTGATCTAACCTGTTTGCTACTTTGAGTATCTTTCCTCAACAAAATTAAGCAAATATTTTGGGTGTTGGAAAGCAGATGACATAAAAATCTATTTTTCAGAAAATTAACCATTATTCTTAGGATTCAACTGTATCATTATGTGAGATTTTGGGACTGCTTGAAATTATGAAAAAACCCGCAGACAACACTTGTAAAACATGACAAAGAGATCCAAAGGGGGAGACAGCGGCAAAGTGGTAGAGTGGTAGAGCCTCGATCTCACTTACGTAGGGTCCCGAGACTAATCCCCAGGCTAACACACAAATCGGTGCAAGTACTGATTGAGTATTCAGGAAGCTATTATCAAGAGTGCATTAATTAAGCTGCAAGCTGTCACAATCCTTAGACCAAGGAATAATCCATGAAAAATGAATATGTTTAAACTTGGAGTTCCAAATTGCTAATGAGTAGCCACAATTGACAAATGAGTAAGATGCACAAATTAATCAATTAATTTTCTTTATAGATTACCGTTTATGGTTACGGTGTAATTCCGCCATTTCCCAGGACTTGACTTCAACCCAAGCTTATATCCTTTCTTGTATCTATCTCGCTCCTGAGTCTGATTAGAAGGTGTATTGCCTACACCATAGAAACATGTGTAAGATATCTTTCTCTGAAATCGATAATAAAATCAAACAGTTAATCTATCATATGTTCCTCTGCTTTACATGCTGTTATCAACTTAAAACAATTGTCTGTGTCTTTAATTAATTTTTCTGCAGAACACTTTGAATTGATTGAAGTTAAGAGGTGTATTCATCATGATAAAATTTAAATTTCTTTTCTTTATCTTTTTTGAATTGTGTTTAATGGCATGTCAACAGTACTTCAGTTATTTTACAGCTTACATGAATTTCAACAGTACTAGGCAGAGCTATTGTCGGGATCAATAGAATTGTTTTAACCTTTATAGTGCTTGAACCGACTTCATGCTTATACAAACAGATTAGATCCAGGCCAGCTGCCACGTAAACTGGCAGCTAGCCTGTGATCTAACCTGTTTGCTAGCCTGGGTGTATTTCCTCAACAAAATTAAGCAGACAACACAAAAATCTTTTTTTTAGCCAATTTACTTTGCGGCTGGCCTGGTTCTAACCAGTTTGCATAAGCATGAAATCGGTTCCAGCACTATAAGGGTTAAGCACCACTATGATCAAAAGATAAATTGCTCATAATGAGCCACCTATCCTTATGTCACAATGACTTCTACCAAAAGCCTTAGAGCAACTGTATATTTTTCATGATAGTTTTATCGTCTGTGGACTTTTGCTTCGGACATGTTACGTTTTGTATTGGTATTTCATATGGATTAAACATCACATTAATATTATCTAAATCACGTTGCAATGCCCAACTCTTAATGGCAGAGAAAGACCCCGTTCTAAACTGCCTATTAGTGCTGGTCAAGCTAAGTAGAGGTAAAGGTATGCTGCATGGGCCTCCGTGGCCTAGTGGTTAGAGTACAGGACTTGAAATCACATGGCCCCTCTCTGCGTGGGTTCAAATCCTGAGAGGGAAATGGATTTTCATGAGAGGCAGTCTCCCGACTAACTAACGGAATGCCGATGGTTCTATCCGCCTTGACCAGCCCTTGTGGGCAGTTGAGTATGGGGTCTTTCTCCATCATTAAGAGTCGGGCATTGCTACATAACTGAAATAATGTTGATGTGATGTAAAACCCATATAAAAAAAAAAAAAAAAATAGGTACGCTGCAAATCAATCTGGATACTACCTCTCATTAAAATCCAAAAGCCATCAATTGCATTCGAACCCTTAAAGAGAGGAGATTTCAAGTTCTGTAATCTAACAACTATGTTACAAACAGAGGAGCCATGTGAACCCTAACAGAGAGGAGCCATGTGAACCCTAACAGAGAAGAGCCATGTGAACCCTATCAGAGAGGAGCTATGTGAACCCTAACAGAGAGGAGCCATGTGATTTCAAGTTCTGTAATCTAACAACTACGTTACAAAGGCCCCTGGGTACCGTTTTACTAAACAACTTACGGAAAATATTTGCGTAAGTCATAATTGATAAACATGGGTAGTATCTTCAATGAAAGTACAATATTGCAATGTGACACGTCATGGGAAGCGTCTCGGTGAGACGGTTCCGATGATTTGTTACTTTGCGATATTGCTTTGTCTTATATTGAAATAACAGGAACTGGTGTTTTGGACTTATGCAAATCTTAAGCGTAAATTGTTTAGTAAAACGGTACCCAGGACATGTTTTGAATTTTAAAACGTGGGAAATAATGAAAAAAGAAAACAATTTTTGTTACCGGGACGATCCCTTCCCTTGCAGAATGCGGGTTATAGTCATGAAATTCAAATATTCTCTCTCTGACACATTTCGTATAGTAGTCATCCTCGCTGATACCTTCAAAGTACAGTTGAACAGCGTCTGGGAAAACTCCAGCTTTAGCTGATGTAAAAGAAAAAAATTGTTGAATATTAGTTTCATTACCAATTATTCAAGCTTACTTTCATTACAAATGGTTAAAGCTCACTTTCATTACCAATTATTTAAGCTTACTTCCCATACTAATGGTAAAAGACCATGTCAATTACCAATGGTAAAAGCTCACTATCATTACCAATTATTTAAGCTTACTTCCCATACTAATGGTAAAAGACCACGTCCATTACCAATGGTTAAAGCTCACTATCATTACCAATTATTTAAGCTTACTTCCCATACTAATGGTAAAAGACCACGTCCATTACCAATGGTTAAAGCTTACTTCCTCTACCGATGGATACAGCTTACTTCCATTAGCAAATGTTAAAGCTTACTTCCATTAGCAAATGATAAAGCTTACTTCCATTAGCAAATGTTAAAGCTTACTTCCATTAGCAAATGTTAAAGCTTACTTCCATTAGCAAATGTTAAAGCTTACTTCCATTAGCAATTGTTAAAGCTTACTTCCATTAGCAAATGATAAAGCTTACTTCCATTAGCAAATGATAAAGCTTACTTCCATTAGCAAATGATAAAGCTTACTTCCATTAGCAAATGATAAAGCTTACTTTCATTAGCAAATGATAAAGCTTACTTTCATTAGCAAATGATAAAGCTTACTTCCATTAGCAAATGATAAAGCTTACATCCATTAGCAAATGATAAAGCTTACTTCCATTAGCAAATGATAAAGCTTACTTCCATTAGCAAATGTTAAAGCTTACTTCCATTAGCAATTGTTAAAGCTTACTTCCATTAGCAAATGATAAAGCTTACTTCCATTAGCAAATGTTAAAGCTTACTTCCATTAGCAAATGATAAAGCTTACTTCCATTAGCAAATGATAAAGCTTACTTTCATTAGCAAATGATAAAGCTTACTTTCATTAGCAAATGATAAAGCTTACTTCCATTAGCAAATGATAAAGCTTACTTCCATTAGCAAATGATAAAGCTTACTTCCATTAGCAAATGTTAAAGCTTACTTCCATTAGCAAATGTTAAAGCTTACTGCCATTACTAATTCTTAAAGCACAAATGTGAAGCACTTACTAAAGTATTGCAATGAACACTAATTATAACCATAAAAATCAATCACTTTAGAGCAGTTAATACTTTAAAAGATGCACTGCCTGGAAGACAGAAAACTAAATCATTTGAATCATTGATGATTATAATGTAAATTAGGACCAATTATCAAATTCTGTTAACTTTACTGTTGCTTGCCAGTCACAAAATGGAATATGAACAAATTGGTTTATTAAACTTATTCGCAAGAAAGTTTGGTAGGTAATGAACATTGGCACGTTTTAATTGGCTCATTTTCTTTTTTATAGCTTAACATTTTGTTGGAACTGTCTTTATTATAGCTAATTGTTGTGTCAGAAATATTTGTTTGTCCTTTTGTTGCAATGTTTTCTACCCAACATGATGACACCAGTGTATTTATTTCATGCTGCATTTGTCATCTGCTGCTTACTTCAATTTGGACCTGTCACAACTTCCAATAATGGGGGTTAAGGCTGGGTAATTTTCTATATAGAGAAGTTTGTGTAGTTTCCTTTCCAAAACTTTAAATATCTGCTCAATTCTAATGAGAAAAGATACTGAGAGTAGCAAACAGGTTTGATAACAGGCCAACCGCAAATTTACTTGGCGGGTGGCCTGGATCTAACCTGTTTGCATAAGCATAAAGTCGGTTTGAGCTCTATATAGGTTAAATACCTTGTGGGAGTTGAAACTTGATATAGATAGATCCTGCGGCTTCATTTTCAAAGACGTCAAACTTGAACTTTATGTCTTTCAGAGATGGTGGGTCAAGAAACTCGCGCACCGCCTTAGTTAGTGGTTCTAGGTTGTAATTGTACAGTGTCAATTCTGGAGAAAAAATACAAAAAATACATACAGTCAATAAAAACATGGCGAGGGTTCAATGCAAGACTATCGTAAGTGCTTCATAAACATGAAGCATCTACTATAGTATTGCACTGAACCCTTGATGTATCTTTGCTAGATGAACGTGATACTGATGATAATGGTAATGATATGAATGATGAATTAAAGTCAATCTTGTGTTAAGAGGCCAGCCTATGGGACAGAGTAAATTGGCTGTTTAAGACAGGCTGGCTGCTTAACACAAACTGATGTACACTATAAATCTAACAATGGGACATTCTGTAGTGGTTGCTTAAGGCAGGTTGGCTGCTTAAAAGGGTGGCCGCTTAACACAAGTTAGACTGTACCATGTTTATCATATACTGTATATAATGGTTATATAGAGGATAACAAGTATATTAAGGAATGGTTTTTTTATGATAATGAAAATCATTATGATGATTAAAAATATGGATGGATAAATGATGATGAATAATAATGATTGTTTTATATACAGACATGACTCAAATGTATGTAACCAAGGTGAGAAAAATTTGCAGCCAGACTGAGACTCGAACCCTGGATCCTGAATACCAAATATGCTAACAATGGGTATTCGTTTGGGGGGAATTTCAAGGCTCCTGAATACCAAATGTGCTAACAATGGGTATTCACTTGGGGGGGAATTTCACGGCTCCTGAATACCAAATGTGCTATCAATGGGTATTCGTTTGGGGGGGAATTTCAAGGCTCCTGAATACCAAATGTGCTAACAATTGGTATTCGTTTGGGGGGAATTTCAATGCTCCTGAATACCAAATGTGCTAACAATGGGTATTCACTTGGGGGGGGGGGGATTTCACGGCTCCTGAATACCAAATGTGCTAACAATGGGTATTCGTTTGGGGGGAGTTTCAAGGCTCCTGAATACCAAATGTACTAACAATGGGTATTCGTTTGGGGGGAATTTCAAGGCTCCTGAATACCAAAAGTGCTAACAATTGGTATTCGTTTGGGGGGAATTTCAAGGCTCCTGAGTACCAAATATGCTTATAATTTGTAGTCTTTTGGGGGAAATTTCAGCGATTATGTACCAAATAACATGTAATCTCTTGGGGGAAAATATCAAGAATCTTATAAACCAAGGAATATGATAATAATGTTTGGCCCTTGTGTAAAATGTCTAAGGAAATGATAGCCATGTGAACAAGTTACAACCAACTAACCATTCATATCTAATTGACAATAAATACACTACATATTTATGCACACTCACCATTTAGTCCTCCAATGGAGCAATTAAAGAAGTACTCAGTATCCTGGAATTAGATAATATTTATGGTAAAACAGAAAATATCACAATAAATGGTAATATCAGTTGCATGTTTTTCCTTTTTATAAACTATTTCTTTCATTTTCATTGTCCAGGCAATATATGCTGTGATTGTTAATCTACAAAGAGGATCTTAACCCTTTCCCAAACAATAACGACATTTGACCACTTTGTTGCAGAAGACTTTAGAAAACATTGCGGGAAAAGGAGAAATTGCTCCTAACGATCCTCCTTTTCCCGCAATGTTTCCTGCCCTATCAGAAGTTTATTTTCAAATTTCATCACATTTTGAAATGTTGTCTGCAAACTCTTTCAATTTTGGACAGTCAAAAATTTGTTGTTTGGGAAAGTTTTAATCTATGACAAATCAAAATTAAAGGCAAAGAGAAACAAAATGTTTTAACCATGAAAAAACACCTGTTAATATAAAAATGGGAAAAACGACGTTGACGCAATGAGAAATTCTTCATCTTAAAGCATATGCAAGTGCATCAATTCATACTTGATGAGCATATAGGATCCACATGCAATAAAGGCTTAAAAGGTTAATGCATTGTATTTAATTGGCTCCAAATTGAAAGTTTATGTGGTAATAAATTTAAAATTAAAACTTGTCTTTCTTCACTATTAAACTTGATTAAAACCTGAAAAGAAATAATACTTATCACAAGTAGCTCTATCCTTGATGCACAGTGGATTTTAAAGTCAATTGCTACATGTATGTTAAAACAAACCTAAACACAACCCAACATTCCACCTTTTGACTTTTATGGTATTGATAAACTGATACATTGAGACTTAAATGTAAGACTATATCTCTGGAAACATGATTTTGTATGGTGTTTAACGCCGTATCCACAATTTTTCAGTTATGTAACAGCTTTCCTGGATCAACCAGTACTACGCTGGGGCTCTGAATTAACTTGCCAAAGGTCACTCCAAAGAAACCAGAGGTGTTGGTTGGGCTTGAACCTGGGACCTCGAGTTCTAAGTCTGACACCTTAACCACTGGGCCATGCAGGACCCCTTGAAAATGTGAAGCAAAAGTGTTTTTATACTCACATTCTGGGAACAATCCTTAGGACAAGAGTAGAACTTGACTTCCTGACCATTGAAGACATTGCAGGAATCATCTTCATCAGAAAAGGATTGACTGGTACCCACTGACAAGGCAAAAAGGATGCACAGCCAGAACCAGCAGACATTACTGGTCAAGGTCATTGCCAGAGCCATCAAGGTCATCTGAACAAAATCATAAAGGTCATGTCATCTGTGGTCACTTAGTGGCGAACTGAAAGTGATAGCCAAGTTTGTGGTCAATGATCTACATTGTCATCATCTGGAAATGAAAAGAATCATTAATTATTTATCTATAAGGGGTTTAACCCATTTACAAACAATAACAACACTTGACCAGTTTGTTGCAGATCACTGTAGGAAACATTGTGGGAAACGGAGAAATTGCTCGAAATGAGCAGTTTTTCCTTTTCCCACAATATTTTCTGCCCTATTAGAAGATTAGTTTTCAATTTCATCACATTTTGAAATGTCGTCTGTAAACTCTTTCAGTTTGAGGCAGTTGAAAATTTGGCGTTTGGTAAAGGATTAACATCAAGTCAACATCATTTCAGTTATCTTGCAATGCCAAACTCTTAATGATGGAGGAGGACCAAAAACTTAACTGCCCATAAGGGCTGATTAAGCCAGGAAGAACCATCATCAAGCCATAAATAAGTCAGGAGACTTCTTCTCATGAAAATCAAAATGCTGTCACAAGGTCATCAGGGGTATTGTTCTTTCAACTTCGGGGTACTCTAAGCACTATATAAGCTACAATTTTTAGGTGTCCAGAAATATTGAGAAACTTTAAAGATAGGGAGAAAACACTTCAAACATGTGTGTTGAAGCCCCTTTCATTAGAAAAACCAGGAAGCTGTCAAAATTCGATGCAGCAGACGAAATATGTGATAGAAAAGGAATCAAATCATGACTTGTTGAAACTTGATTTGTCGAGAAGACAACTAAATGTTTACCTAAAAATCCCTGTGTTTGCTTGGATTTTGTGTCTGCATACTTCAAATCCAAAGAACTTCTAAACATTTATAATTGCCCTTAAAGCAACAAATAATGATGATTAAAAAGTAGGATAAGTGCATTTTCTTTGTGAAACTATGATGAAACCATGGTAACAATAGGAGAATTGCTCATTACAATCAATTCTTGCTGTTGCTACAGTGATCTTTTAAGTGAGACAAAATGAATTGGATGAAACATTTCTTCATACATACATGCAGTAATTGAAAACAACTTTTACAGAAGTCCTGTCAAGAGACAATCTTTTGTAATAAAAGAAGAGAAAAGCTTGGAATGTTCTACTTTTGTCACAATAGTTTTTAGCCCAATATCAAAAAGGGATATTCTATTTTGCATACTTTGATGCTAATAGCCTTCTGCTATTGCTTGAAATGTGGACCAGTAACAAATCGTTTGTAAGAGGGATAATGTAAAACCACATATTGAGGGTTCAATGCAAGACTATAGTAAGTGCTGCATGTATGTGAAGCACTTACTATAGTCTTGCATTGAACCCTTAATATGACCTTATTGGTAAACCAGGAAGTTTGATAAGAGTATTTAGTTACACCCGCTTACCCATAATGATTATTCTAACACTCTTTCGTCAGACACGTTAAAGTTATCCCTTTTCTGCATGTTTATCCATTTTAAAGCACCTTCAGCAAAAAGAATAATGAAACCACTGTGATTCCAGAAGAAATTGCTGGTGGCAATTTCTCCTGCGGTTACAATGGTTTGTACTTATCATCAAAAAAAGAATGAAGATTTTTATTTTTTTTCAAATGTCATCTGATGTTGCTTTCAAATTAAAATAAAAAAACCAAGAAAATCTAATAGGGGAATGTGACAACATATTAAGGCATTCTGCCTTCTTCAGTAGGTGAAAATATATACAGTCTAACCTGTGTTAAGCAGCCATCCTTTTAAGCAGCCAACCTGCCTTAAACAGCCACTACAGAAAGTCCCATTGTTAGATTTATAGTGTAAATCAATTTGTGTTAAGCAGCCAACCTGTCTTAAACGGCCAATTTACTCTATCCCATAGATTGGCCTCTTAACACAAGTTTGACTGTATATGCAACTATGGAGTTTTTGTGTTAGCTAGGCTATTTGATATTATTGAAACTCTTTTATCTTTTGTAGAAGACAATATTCCACCTTTTTCATATCTAATACATGATGACAAATAATATTTGTGAAAAATTGCATGATTTGATATTCATGATAAAGAAATGATAAACTTTTCGTGATAAAACCAGACATTTTCTCTCCACATTTGCAGAAAACCTTTAGAAGGTTCAGTGCAAAACTTTAGTATGTGCCTTACATATGTGAAAGACTTACAATAGCCTTGCATTCAATCCTATATTTTAAAATTTACCTGTAAATTGTACCACTGAATGGGTTGAATTGAATTCATGTAAAATGAAGTCATCTATTTTATCCATTTATCCAAACATGATTCACTAAAACAAAGCTTTTGTGATGCAAGGAAGAATTGATCATTACAACAGCTTCTCTACTTTTGGCGCAATGCTTTTCACCCAATTTCACAAGTGCAATACCAATTTGTTCAAACATAAGAAAGGTTATACACAGATATTTTCATATTTTTTTTTTTTTTTTTTTTCATATGGGTTTTTACATCACATCAACATTATTTCAGTTATGTAGCGATGCCCGACTCTTAATGATGGAGGAAGACCCCATACTCAACTGCCCACAAGGGCTGGTCAAGGTGGGTAGAACCATCGGCATTCCGTAAGTCAGTCGGGAGACTGCCTCTCATGAAAATCCATATCCCTCTCAGGATTTGAACCCACGCGGAGAGGGGCCATGTGATTTCAAGTTCTGTACTCTAACCACTAGGCCACGGAGGCCCCCACAGATATTTTCAATTTGGGCAAACTCCCATATGGGACTGAATGACTTAAACATCTAAAAAATGCCAGAAATCGAAACAAAAGAAATAATGTTACCACTTGATGAGGCTTGACAATTCCCGATATTCCTCCAACAGTTATACCTAAGTCACTTGTGTAAAAAAAACATCTGCCAGAAGTGTTCAGCTCTATTTTCATATATCAAATGAAATCGTCATGTAACCCAAGATCCCCAGATAAGCAGAATGTTTCTACAAATCATAATCTTTTTTTTTACTCTCAGAGACTCTTATTTCTGGGTACATGCTTGAATCTAAATATCTATGTTGGGGTTCTGCGTGGCCCAGTCGTTAAAAGAGTGGACTTAGAACACGGGGGTCCCAGGTTCAAGCCCCTCCAACATCACTGGTTTTGTAATAGTGACCTTTGGCAAGGCACATCAGAGCTCAAACCTAGTACTGGTTGGTCCAGAAAACATGTTACACAACTGAAGAATTGTTGATAGGGCATTAAACACCAAATAAAAAAATATCTAGATCAATTTGAAATCAATTTCCTCATAATGGGACTTTGCTATTGGTTCAAATTGTAATAAAGAGCAGATGATAATTATTCTTTGACATAAGTTAGCTGTCGTTTCTCATGATAGCTATTTCTTCTTTTGTCATGGTTGTTAACTATGTTTGTTTACTGTGATGTGTTTAAACTAGTTAACCCTTTAATCAAACGCCACATTTTCGACTGTCCCAAATTGAAAGAGTTTGCAGACGCCATTTCAAAATGTGATGAAATTGAAAAGTAATCCGCTGATAGGGCAGAAAACATTGTTGGAAAAGGAGACATTGCTCGTTAAGAGTATTTTCTCCTCTTCCTACAATATTTTCAAAAGTCGTCTGCAACAAAATGGTCAAATTTTGATATTGTTTGGTAAAGCATTAAGGGGACTATCTGACAGAATGTGCTGTGTGAGTAAAAAATGGTTAGATTATAATTCAATCAATCCGCATCACTAAATAAATGATCATTTTCAATATCTACATCTCAAAAAATTTTGAAAACCTGTGTTTTCATTGAATAATTGCAAAACAACCATAAGGGATTTCAGTGCTTTTATTGAAAAACTTGGTCTATAAATAGTATTGTGCTGCTTTTGGACACACCTTGTTTGCGTCGCATGATTAAGGTGTCAAATCATTTCATAATCTGCGTCCAAGACACTTTCACCCATTTCAAGTACTTTGCAGCACAGAAATAAAAGATCATTATGTACAATATCAAAACCGTTTAAACCGTTTACTAAATCTACAACACATTATCTATATCTCCACCACACATTTATCAAAAAAGATCAGATATATATCGACAATCTCGGTTTCTGTAGCTTAAAAGATCAAAAAGAGAGGTAAATATCAGATGAAATTCTCCAAGAAAAGTAACCTTCTGAGCAGGGCTAAAATGGACCTTTTTACACCTGAGACAGTTATTTGTTTCATTGAAAAAAAAATTCAAAGAATTTCAACAGATAATTTTAACTTTTAATCAGTCTCTATTGATTGTTTTCATGTAGTAGTGTTGTCCGGTACATTGTGGTACTTTTTTCCATACAGAGTGTTGGTTCAATGCAATACAAAAGTAAGTGCTTCACAAACATTACTATAGTATTGCATTGAACCCTTGCGCTGAGTGGTATTCTTCACCAACATTCAACGTCTGTTGCCCTCTATGCATGAATAATTATGATGCGGTATATTCAATACTCAACTGTCTTCTTAACACAGTCGATAAACAATAGAGCTATTAGCATTTTATATCAACAGGTAAGCTTAGTAGCATTTATCAAATAATGCACATGGACAAACCACATGGTGGAACATTACGGATGGCTCCGAGGATATTTTTAGATACTCAGTATAGCGTGTAAATAATGCTAATCAGGCATGTCAACAGATAGCAAATGTTGGTCAACAATACATTGTAGTACACTTCATAGTACACTGAGTACAGTTATGTAGTACCCACATTGGCAACACCCAAGTGGGCAGCAATCAGTTAATGATTATAACCCTGAATGACTCTGGCTTATCTGGAACTCTTGAACTCTTGTCATTGTCTAAATAGATGTATGTGAACTATTGTATCAAATGACGCTTGGCCATAAAAACCACAATGTCATATTACAAAGCATGCTATAAAGGGGAAATTCCCCTACCTTCCCCAAGAGTGTTTAATGAGGTTTCTGTTTTACCCATTTGTTTATACACACCCGTCTTGACAGGTACCTTCATGAAGTTTCTGAAAACTGAAGCAGAAATTGCTCAAAAAAAGTCTCCTTTTTGTTGCAGTGAATGGCCAATAAAATAATATGGTGTTTAACGCCGTAACAACAATTTTTCAGTTATATAACAGCTTTCCTGGATCCATCAATACTACCACCAGTACTAGGCTAGGGCTCTAAAGTGACTTGCCAAAGGGCACTCCCATGAAACCAGAGGTGTTGATGGGGTTCAACCCCGGGACTCCCTAGTACTATGTCTGCCACCTTAACCATTGGGCCACACAGGTGCCTTGCCAATATAATACAGACAAATTCTATTGATGAATTTGTAATTGGTAACTCCTGTTGCTTTCAATTCTAACTGGCAATGTGATTCCATGCCTGCATGATTGTGTCTAAAAAAAAGAAACAAAAAGGCATTGCTTGATTATAACAAGCAATTTGTTTGTATAAAGAGAATGTCTTAAAAGCAAGGCACAGGTGACTCATTTAAAGAGGGGGAAAATATCGTTAGAAAAAATGGGTTATATGGGGAATTTTTTTATGTAGCAGGAAAAAAATAATTGTTATCCCTTAGTGGACACTACATTCATTACTTACAATCCTACTGCTAATGTTAATCTTACCAAAGAATGCTTCTATGAATCTAGAGGTATTGATGGGGCTTGAACCCGAGTCTCTTGAGTTTTAAGACCGTCACCTTAACCACTAACCACGTTGCAATGCACCATTAAGAAGGCCCAACAAAACAGTTTCTGTTTGTAGACATATACAAATTAATCCCTCCTCACCCTCATAAACATATATATGTATGTGTGTTTTAATGTCCAGGTAACAAACACATATCAACATACAATTGTGACAAAGGTAGAAATGACTCAATCTAAACATATTTCTTAATTTAACTAAATGATTTTTTTCCAATATCATTAAAAGAACTTTTTTTAACTTATCATGTTTTCTTTAATTGGTTTAAACTTTGATTAGTCACAAACCACCATAAGAAAAAGGAATAAGATGCTTTCTAAAACATGGGGAAAAACACTGGGATATTTTCTAATGTCATTTATAGGGCTGTTTAACCCAGTACCAAAACGCCTTATTTTTTCTTTTCCAAATTGAAAGGGTTTGCAGACGACATTTCAACATGTGATGAAATTGGAAAATATTCTTCTGATAGGGCAGAAAACATTGTAGGAAAAGGAGAAATTGCTCGTCACGAGCAATTTCTCCTTTTCCACAATGTTTTCAAGAGTTGTCTGCAACAAAGTGGTTAAGTGTCGTCATTGTTTGGTAAAGGGTTAAGACTGAAAGCCTACCTTTGAAACCATTCACATACAGCGATGCCATTTTATTGCCGGCTCATAGAATATTGACCACTCACTTCATGCAGACTCATCATTAACCCTTAGAATGCTAGGTAATGTTCTAAAAAAAGATTTTTGTGTCATCTGCTTTCCAAAACCTAAAAAATATGGTTACTTTTGATGAAGATACTCAGAGTAGCAAACAGGTTAGATCACAGGCCAGCAGCCAATTTTCTTGGTGGCTTGCCTGGATCTATTAGTAACCTGTTTGTATATTAGCATGATTCAGTGATTCCAGCACTATAAGGGTTAAGCCCATGAACATGGAAGCAGAAGATCCATGAAACTGTTTAACCATTGTGACAAAATGAGGAGTTACTTAATTTGTGGTAAGCGATATCTCTATTTATCACGAAAGGTTTCTCTTTCCTACCCAACATCATAAGGGGTTAGCTCCAAAAATATTCTGTTATTATTTGATTGTTTCAGTCTGAGATTGCTTTCAATTTGAATCGTTAGATGGAAGGGTTGAAAAGGACTTTTAACACAGAAACCACAATGTGGACTCATAAAACAGATTAATTATGAGAACTGTTCTTGGTAACCATGGTAACTGTCAAAAGGAAACCTAAGATTTTTTTCAGTTGTGGGGCTGGAATCGGAACATACCTGGTCTTAACAAATTCTTGCACGCTAGATGGCTCCAAAAATAGTTTTAACCCTTGGAATGCTGGGTAAGTTTCTAAAAATAGATATTTGTGTCATCTGCTTTCCAAAACCTCAGATATTTCCTCAATTTTGATTAAGCAAGATACTCAGAGTATCAAACAGGTTAGATCACAGATCAGCTACATATTTACTTGGCGGCTGGCCTGGATCTAACCTGTTTGCATAAGCATGAACTAGGTTTCAGCACTATAAGGGTTAAGCGCATGAACATGGGAGCAGAAGAATTTTGATTTGATATATCCATTTGGGTAGAAACTCTTGTGACTAAAGCAAAGTTGGATGTCACAAGCAGCTTCTCCTATTGTTACAGTGTTTTCTAAGGTATGCTTCAATAGATGGGTAATGAGGTAATGTGTCAACATTTTCCAGCTACATCTTGAACATTGTGGGAAAAGGACACCATGCTTAGCTCAAATATGCAACCTTTTCTTTCCATCAAAGTGAATTGAACGCCTTGTATCAATCACAAACTAACTTGATATAAGAGAAGGAAGTAACATTTACCTCAACCCTTTCCCAAACAACAAATTTTCGACTGTCCCAAATTGAAAGAGTATGCAGACGACATTTCTAAATGTGATGAAATTGGAAAAAAAACATTGTGGGAAAAGGAAAAATTGCTCGTCACGAGCAATTTCTCCTTTTCCCACAATGTTTTCTAAAGTCGTCTGCAACAAAGTGATCAAATATCGTTATTGCTTTGGAAAGGGTTAACATGGTTGAATTACAGATAACAACCTAAAACGAGAACAAAGTCATGCATAAATCTCCTGTTAGGAAATCCTACATGACTCAGAATCTGTATTAAGGATAAAACCATATAATGGTCAATCCTTGCATTCTTTAAAATTGGTCTCTTAAGAAAGGACTGACTGTATCCAACATTATCCATGGTTCATTAATTTTAGAAGATAGATGGTGATTTAAGTAGATAGTAGATAATTTAAGTAGATAGTGTAGTTGATTGATTTAAGTAGATGTTGGTAATTTAAGTAGATGGTTGGTGATTTAAGTAGATAGTTGGTGATTTAAGTAGATAGTTGTGATTTAAGTAGATTGTTGGTGATTTAAGTAGGTAGTTGGTAAATTAGGTAGGCGGTTGGTGATTTAGGTAGATAGTTAGTGATTTAAGTAGATAGTTGGTGATTTAAGTAGGCAGTTGGTGATTTACGAAGAAAGTTAATGATTTAAGTAGATAGTTAGTGATTTAAGTAGATAGTTGGTGATTTAAGTAGGCAGTTGGTGATTTGCGAAGAAAGTTGATGATTTAAGTAGATAGTTGGTGATTTAAGTAGATAGTTGGTGATTTAGGTAGAAAGTTGGTGATTTAGGTAGATAGTTGGTGATTTAAGTAGATAGTTGGTAATTTAAGCAGATAGTTGGTGGTTTAAGTGGATAGTTGGTAATTTAAGCAGATAGTTGGTGGTTTAAGTAGATAGTTGGTGATTTAAGTAGATAGTTGGTGATTTAGGTAGAAAGTTGGTCGTTTAGGTAGATAGTTGGTGATTTAAGTAGATAGTTGGTGATTTAAGTAGATAGTTGCTAATTTAAGCAGATAGTTGGCGGTTTAAGTAGATAGCTGGTGATTTAGGTAGATAGTTGGTAATATAAGTAAAAAGTAGGTTTGGAAATTTCTAAAAACAAAACAAGGATAGTCCTTTGCATATGAAGTATTATATATAAGTATCATATTAGTAAATTGGCGGCTGCCTTGAAATCTAACCTGTTTGCAACTCTGGATATCTTTCCTCATCAAACTTAAGTAGATATTTAAGGTTTTTGAAAGCAGACAACACAAAAATAATCTTAAAAAATTTACCCTGGTTATTCTAAGGGCTTAAAGATCAAGCGCCTGTGTTTTAATACACACATAGCAAGGACAAATAATAACTAAAGAAGAAAAAAGATCCATATGATAAAACAAAGAGATCTTATTTGTTTCTGCTTTATACTTATTGTCTGCAGTACCTTCTAATTAAGACCATTCAATTATTCCAAATGATAGATAGGGGAAAAGTACACTCAGTAGTCACTTGCTCTTTATTCAATACATTGTCATATCATGGTATGTTGAAAGTTGTTAACACAAGTCAAGACGGCTTAAGAAACCAGGTTAAACACACATGAAAAGGACAGTGGTCCAGGGGTAGGGCATCTGCCTCAAGACTCAAGGGTTGTGGGTGTGAATCCCAGGAGTAGTGAGATTCTCCTTGAATCCTTTCTTTAATCTACAGTTAGCATGAATATTGGTTGTGTTTCCAGAAAGCAGAAATGAAAGTGAGATGTAAGAACTTAAGCTTAATTGTTTAACAATCAATGTAAAATAACCAGTTTAAATAACAAGCTTGAACTAAGTTAAACACACAAGTTCTAGCACATGGCAAGTAATCTGTACTTATGTAAAAATGTTTCAAACTATAAAATTCAAAATGATATTATGGTATTCCTGATTAACAGTTGCCTGATGGTTGTTTGTTTGTTTTTTGCAGTAAAGTAAAGTAGGGTTATTGTACATGTTCCCTGGTTAACATTACAGTACTTGGCTAGGAAATGTGTCTTGGCAAAGGACACTCTAAAGTATATCAATTGAACATCATCAGAAAATCGAACATGGGTTGGTCAGTCTCTAGTCTCTAACACTAACCATTGCACCATCACAGGTCCCAAACTATATCAGTTTTGTTAATAAAAAGGATGGTTGAAATTTAATATAAGCTGAATATTATCTGATTCATTTAATTCATTATTCAATTTGATAATCTAACCCCTTTTGCTATTTTAAATAATTATTGATCATCTAAACCTAGAGCTATAGTTATCACTGGTCTTATTGTAAAGTTTATCATATCAAAATTAATGATTTCTTTTCAAAATCTGTGAAATATCATCAATCTTAACCCTTTACCAAACACCAAATTTTCGTCTGTCCCAAATTGAAAGAACTTGCAGAAGACATTTCAAATGTGATGATATTGAAAAAAAATCTTTTAAAAGTGCAGAAAACATTGTGGAAATAGGAGAAAATGCTCATTGAGAGCAATTCCTCCTTTTCCCATAATGTTTTCCAGAGATGCCTGCAACAAACTGGTCAAATGTCGTTACTGTTTGGTAATGGATTAAAGGAGAATTTTCTTTTAATATCAACATATACCTCCTCTTTTTTGTCTCTCAACTTTTCTATTGCAGGAGCTTTACAGTAAGTGTCTGTATGGAAGAGATGAATTATCATAACAATGGGGAAGTGTGGAGATCAGGAGCCAATTATCTATTCAAGAATATGATTAATCCATTTCAAGCCCTGTCAGTTAGGGAATCTTCATCTTATATGGAAGGTTGTGGGTTCGATACTTCTCCTGGGTACCGTTTTACTAAACAGTTTACGCTTAAGTCTAAAACAACAATTCCTCTTATTTCAATATTGGACGAAGCAATATTGCAAAGTGACACATCATTGGAATCGTCTCTCCGAGACGCTTCAAATGAAGTGCCACATTGCAACATTGTACTTTCATTGAAGATACTATCCATGTTCATCAATTATGACTTACGCAAATATTTTCCGTAAGTTGTTTAGTAAAACGGGCCCCAGGGGTCCTACAGTCATGCATTAGATAAAAATCAATCAATTTAATTATGATATGATGATAGAACTATTTGGAGTTTACACATGATCAATGAACTATTTATTTTCTTGTAACAATGTAATCAATGGTAATTTTGGCAAAGGAATTTAAAATGTGTATGATTTATTGAATGGGTAAAGGGGGTTTAATGAAGGCGCAAATATTTATTCAAGATTTGTCAATGGGATCAAATTGAATGAAAAATTAGGGAAGTTTTTATCTCAAAAAGGAAGTGAATGTTTGTATGCATGTACAGTAAAACTTCCATTTAATACATGAAATGAATATATAGTTCATAAAAAAAATCGACATGAAAGTCCAATAAATCTATAAATCACCACAGCCATTTCTCTTTTCAAATTGATCAATGAAGTTTTCTGATACATGTGAAAAAGAAAATGATGTAAAGTAAAAGGGAGAACTAACAGATTATGACTCAGAGAAATTCATTCCAACGATAAAACTTCATTATATTTATTCAACCAAATTATTAATTATTTCTCAGGTACTCGCTAAATGAAACACCTGTACCAGAAATGAAGTCAATACAGTAAAAGCTGACAATTATACTAGAATTTAAAAGATTGTCTTATTGCAAACTGTTCAATACATCATGTTTTTTTCTTTTCACTCGCCGAATATTTCTTCTGTAGTTTTAAGCTTCTTAACTCTGACCAGTCATAAAAATTCTTCTGACTACAGGAGTACGGGACGGGTGCTTAGCCCGTGCTAAGGGAAAACACAATTTCTAAAAGTTTTGTTTCGTGTTGATTCATTAATAAAGGTTTGTCAGCGCGTATTAGAACACAAATGATTAATAAAAGACACTTACCTATATCGACATATCGAAAGGTGAGGTTATCGCTGATATAAGTGTCTCGTGGCACTAAACTCACCTTTTAATTGGAATTAAACAAGGAAGTTTTATTTGTTTACATGGTTGCGTGTGGTGTAAAACCGTTTATTAAACGGAATCTATTTTCAGCGTATTTTTATAACAAGTGTTATAAAAAAATAAAATGTTCAGATTTTGCGCATTCAATTAAAGGTTTAAAAAGGGTTCGATAGATCGTTTTGCTTTTAAAAAGACAATCAGCGGAAATGCATATGTACACATTGTCTGTAGTCTCAAATTATTATATAGAAGGGGAAACCAAATATGTATGAATTTATGGTAAATGGCCCCTAATAATTAAACATGTTCCAATGTTTCTACACATAAAATGACTCTAAAAGCTATAAGATATATAGCAGTTAATATAAGCAGTAAGCAGGTAGCATAACGACCATATTGACACACCATGTTATGGTATAAGTTGTTGCTATTATCCCCCTTGATTTCATTTTTAATGAGTTGTCTTCCCTGAAAACTGATACAATTTATTTTCTCTTGTTTTCTGCGGTAAAATTTTGATTCCTTTCTGAAATCGTTATCAGAATCATGTAATGCAACTTTCTACCGAGAGTTTTTTCCCCCTAAAAAATTAAACAGGTTTATCATCATGACAGAAAGATAGTAAATTTCCCATATGGTTCAATGTTAATTTCTGAGTTGATTATCTCCCCCTATTGAGGTTATTTAAAGGAAAACACATTCATTTGTAAAGATCTTCAACGGACAAAGTTTCATGAAGTTGCTACTATCAAGTGATGAGATATGCAACATTCTTATTATGGGCCATACACATTAAACATTCATAAAAAGAAAACAAAAACGTCTTACAGAAAACGTACCTACAAAGCCATTGTAAGATCTACTCTTGGGTCGTTTTAATTCTTTAAAACGTGTAAAATTACTACGTAATTTAATCCAAAATCGTGACATCGCATTTGAGACCTACCGCATATGATCTGTACATACTCAGATGCATTGACACTTCCTGAACTAAGTACGCTTTCAATAGCTAGTTTATAGCCAGTTTATTTAGACTTTTAAAGTTTCTCTTCTTTGAAGAAGAACCTTTAATGTAGTGATATATGACATTTGCCATTAACCCTTTACCAAACACCAAGTTTTCGACTGTCCAAAATTGAAAGAGTTTACAGACGACATCTCAAAATTTAATGAAATTGGAAAGTAATGTTCTGATAGGACAGAAAACATTGTGGGAAAAGGAGACATTTCTCGTTTTGAGCATTTTCTCCTTTCCCACAGTGGTTTCTAAAGTCATCTGCAACAAAGTGGTCAATGTCGTCACTGTTTGGTAATGGGTTAAGTAGGAGTTCACGCTCTCACCAACAGGCAGCGTAACAGTGATGTCTCGTTAATCCGAACATGTCCGTTCCCAACAAAATGTCCGGTTTACCGAATCATCCGGACTAATGAAGTAGAGCATGTTCTTATACACATTAAGACATAAACAGTCTGTATGCACGTGTATTCTTATAACTCTTTGGCAAACGCCAAATTGTCGACCGTCCAAAATTATAAGAGTTTGCAGACGACATTTCAAAACGTGATGAAATTCAAAAATAATCTTCTGACATGGCAGAAAACATTGTGGGAAAAGGAGAAATTGCTCGTCACGAGCAATATCTCCTTTACCCACAATGGTTTTAGAAGTCGTCTGCAGCAAACTGGTCAAATAATTCCGTTCCCTAACAATTTCGTTCGGATTGCGAGACATCCGGATAATCGGGGTCCGGATAAACGAGGCTTCACTGTATATACAACCTGATACACGACAGAAGTAAAGCAAGCGGACTCACATTCTTCTACAATGCGATTGAAGGTATGGTTTTGGCCTAACATAGAAAACTTGTCCTTATACCCTGTCCGTACAAAACGTTAAAATGTGGCAAATTCGTATATTATACATATTTCAAAACAACGGACATCGTCAGAGTGGTGAATTACTATTCGAATTTTTGTTTTTATTGATCAAATATTGTTTTTTCCAATTGAAAATTGTAAAGAATGGCTGACTCTTTATCTGTGATACATTTATTTGTTTCCGTTTAGAAGGTGCCATTCCGGATCTTGGAATGTAAGAACTGATTTCGTTCCAATCCTTGTCTTGTCAATGTTTTGTGACCTTAATTTGTGAATAAAATATAATTTTACCAAAGCGATCCGTGATTAAATTTCACCATAAACAAACGACTAAACGTATTCGGTCTTTTTTTTCCATCAACGGGCAGTGTTCCCTCTTTGCCGTTTTGTCACGAACTCCCGTAAAACCCACTACCAGTATTTGGCGTTTACCCTTAACCAATCAAACGGATATCACTGCGTTGGAGTATGCCTGGCATTGGCAATGCTCTGAAAAGATAACTCTTGTAGAGAGTTGAATAGAATATATGTTGTAACATAGTTATCCTTCCTGCTACACACCAGCATTGTTCTCTTTGATGGAAGTTAGAAACGGTAACTCTATACTAGACATTAGGATGATCAGGATATGCATAATGCTTAATAGTTCTCTGCTGTTTTAATTACATTGACTCATCAAAATAAACATACTAGTCTAATGGGTGAATTGGCATGATTCATCTTAAGCATGGGTGAAAACGGCACAAAACGCGTAATATCACTTGTACGCAATATAGAGCTTTTCTGTTCTAGAATGACCAATTCAAGTTTATATTGAACACTCCTTGATTGCCGTTAGACCTGTTTTTCATATCCTTAATGACTTTACCGTCTAATCTCCGTGTAAACCAGTCTAAACAACCAGTCCTAGTGCACAATCCCCTGCAGCTGAAATATTCGTCTGTTAAGAACAAGAAACCATTAATTAGCCCATTACCAAACATTGACGACATTTAATCACTTTGTTGCAAACAACTCTGGAAAAAAATTGGGGGAAAAGGGGAAATTGCTCTTGACGAGCAATTTCCCCTTTTCACACAAGGTTTTTTGCTCTATCTGAAGACAAATTTTCAATTTCATCACATTTTGGAATGTCGTCTGCAAACTCTTTCAATTTGGGACAGTCGAATCTTTGTGTTTGGGAAAGGGTTACGGAAGTTGTTTACAAGAAATAGAGAAACAATTACCAAACGGTAAAATGAATGGACAAGCTGCCTGACCCTTTCAAATCGCAAATACAGTCTATCAAGAGATTCGACAGTCAAAAACAAGAAAATGGCCATGGTTATGAAAATATCTGTCGACCGCAGCATACTTGCTTGGAATAACATTACTTTTAAATTCATTTTCTATGCATGCTGTTGGTTTGGTCATATATAAACGCATCTCGCTTGGTTTACCACTTAGCTGTACAGGGATGTCTGACGAGGTTCATAAGGACATCGACGCAGCTATAGAACAAACATGACGTGTGTTTAATGATGGATGGATCATGTTTCATCGACTTAAAGTTCTACAACAATGGTCACAGCCAAAGCCGCAGAAGTTTATCTGTTGTTTTCAAAGGTGTTGTTGTTATTGTTGTTGTTGTTGCGATAGGAGTCTGGCGACGCAAATGTATTTTCACAGAGAGCCTTAATCCCCTGGTCATATGACGAGATAAACCGCACCAAGGATGTCTATCATGCATTAATCAGTTGAATGAACTGTGTAGAGTTTACGTTCTGAATCGGTCAGGTAAAAAACGCCTGCATTACTATGAATAATTCATATATTTAATTAACCCATTATAAAAAAAATACGACATTTAACCACTTTGTTGCAGGGACTCTGGAAACATTGTGGGAAAAGGAGAAATTGCTCGTGACGAGCAATTTCTCCTTTTCCCACAATGTTTTCTTCCCTATCAGAAGATTATTTTTCAATTGCATTACATTTTGAAATGTGGTCTGCAAGCCCTTTGAATTTGGGACAGTCGAACATTTGGCTTTTGGTAAAGGGTTAAAGCAATCATTTTCAAATTGTAATGCGCATTTTTCAAATCGACAATTACAAGTACTGATCTCAAGAAATGACGAGTGTCTTTACCACTACACTATTAAAAGGTAATTTATTAAAGCAACGTTGTTCATATAGTTGTTTTTCGCTTTGTAAGCGTACGAAAAATGTCAAGGTCAAATGTTCACTTTCAATTTGTTTGGGCATAATTCAAATGATACCTTGTAAGTTTTAGAAAGTAATTATAACCGTCGTTGACATTGAAGGGACGAATATATTGTTACATTCCTGTTTTTTCCAGACCCATCTATGGGATTTTGTGACTGATCCAAACTGAACGCAATTGCAAGCGAAAATAATATAATGAAGTCTGAAAAATAAGATTATTTGTCACAGTGGTCTCTTAAATCTCACCCCCCTCCGGGATTGCACTGAATATGATCGGATGGGGGATATTACTCTATTTACTAAATACCCAGACACATCTACGTTATCAAAATCAAAATTCAATAGATATAATACAAAACAAAATGTTTAAACATATGGCTCAAAGCTCATAACCGCTTCCCATTTTGAATCAACGAGAGAAAGTTCTAACCTTTCCTTTGTCTAAACGAGAAATGTTTTCTAAGAGTGGTAAATCACCTTGTTTTAATAGAATTTACATAACCATGGATTGCAAAACAGTATCGTGCCGCGAAGTAATTTAACTCTTTACCAAACGCCAAAATTCCGACTGTTCCAAATTCAAAGAGCTTGCAGACGGCCTTTAAAATGCGATGAAATTGAAAAATGATCTGCTGATAGGATAGAAAACATTGTGGGAAAAGGAGAAATTGCTCGTTAAGAGCAATTTCTCCTTTGCACACAATGTTTTCTCGAGTCGTCTGCAACAAACTGGTTAAATGTCTTTATTGTTTGATAATGGGTTAAGACTTTTTGAGAAAAGCCTTGTTGTCCATAATAAGGAAATCTACCAACCAGAGTATATACCAGTCATATTCGCGTAGGGATACGTTCGGGATGTTATAAGGCCTATTGGAATCGATTCGATACTGCTGGATGACGTATCGCTTCAGCGCCGTTACGCTAATCTCCGGTGTTGTTTGTCAGCGTCTGTCATGGAGCTTCCAAACGCGCTCTAACAAGGTAGGACATGGGTATTCCTTGCGTAAACTCCTTGGTGTATTTGTGGGTGTGTCCATTGGCGCTCCAACAAGGTAGGACATTTGTGTTCCGTGCGTAAACTGATTGGTGTGTTTTTGTTGGCGTGTCCATTGGC
The DNA here is from genome assembly GCA_947846245.1 of Cerastoderma edule. Classification (NCBI taxonomy): domain Eukaryota; kingdom Metazoa; phylum Mollusca; class Bivalvia; order Cardiida; family Cardiidae; genus Cerastoderma; species Cerastoderma edule. The sequence goes on from OX401413.1 coordinate 9,768,968, forward strand.
GCTCCAACAAGGTAGGACACATGTGTTTTTCCGTGCGTAAACTGTTTCGATTGTGCTCTAACAACGTAGGACGTGTGTGTTCCGTGCGCAAACTGCCTGTGTGTTTTTTGTGGGTATCTCCATTGCCGCTCTAACAAGGTAGGACATTTGTGTTACGTGCGTAAACTGTTTGGTGTAATTTTGTGGTTGTGTCTCTAACAAGGTAGGACATGTGATTTCCGTGCGTAAACTGTTGGTGTATTTTTGTGGGTGTTTCTTATTGGCGCTCTAACAAGGTAGGACACATGTAATTTCCTTGCGTAAACTGTTTGGTGTGTTTTTGTGTATGTGTCTGACAAGGTGCCTATTGGTGTTATTACAAGGGTTGTCTTCCTTGCGTTTAGTGCTTGGTAACTAGGTAAGTTCTTTATTCCATGAGTCAAATGCTTGGTGTGGTCTCGAACAACGCAGGACGTGCTTATAGATCTTGATTTATTTTTGTGTGCGTCTACTGTTGTTTTAACGGGGTAAGTTCGTTTATTTCATGAGTCAAATGCTTGGTATGGTCTCAGACAAGGCAGGACATGTGTTTTTCCGTGCGTAAACTGCTTGGTGTATTTTTGTGAATGTGTCAATTGGCGCTCTTCCAAGGTAGGACACATGTTTTTTCCGTGCGTAAACCCCTTGGTGTGTTTTTGCGGGTCTGTTCATTGGCGCTCTAACAAGGTAGGATATGTGTGTTCCGTGCGTAAACTGCTTGGTATATTTTTTGTGGGTGTGTCCATTGGCGCTCTTACAAGGTAGGACACATCTTTTTTCCGTGCGTAAACCCCTTGGTGGGTTTTTACGGGTCTGTTCATTGCCGCTCTAACAAGGTAGGATATGTGTGTTCCGTGCGTGAACTGCTTGGTGTATTTTTGTGGTTGTGTCCATTGGCGCTCTTACAAGGTAGGACACATGTTTTTTCCGTGCGTAAACCCATTGGTGTGTTTTTGCGGGTTTGTTCATTGGCGCTCTAACAAGGTAGGACACATGTGTTTTCCGTGCGTAAACCCCTTGGTGTGTTTTTGTGGGTCTGTGCATTGGCGCTCTAACAAGGTAGGACAAATGTGTGTTCCGTGCGCAAACTGCTTAGTGTGTTTTTTGGGTGTGTCAATTGGCGCTCTTACATGGTAGGATGTGTGTGTTCCGTGCGTAAACTGCTTAGTGTGTTTTTTGGGTGTGTCAATTGGCGCTCTTACATGGTAGGATGTGTGTTTTCCGTGCGTAAACTGCTTGTGTGTGTTTTTGTGTGTGTTTCTATTGGTGCTCTAACAAGGTAGGACATATGTGTGTTCCGTGCGTAAACTGCTTGTGTGTGTTTTTGTGAGTGTTTCTACTTGCGCTCTCTAAGGCGTCTACTGGCGTTAATGTTCCGTGCGTAGAGAAGTGGGTCTGTGTATTTTGGCGCTCTCAAGATGTAGTACTTGAATGTACCATACGTACACGGCGGTGTTTTGCGTATTGTGGCACACAAACATAATTCGGTCCATAATACACATACAAAATACAATTCAAATTAAGTTGAGGGGTGCTCAACACTATTAAAAACATTATGCATTAAAGATTCCAAGAAAAAAGATAAAATATGACACTACAAGAATAATACGGATCTGTCTTAAACATATTAATGATGGCACCACAAGAATAATATGAATATGCCTCAAACATATAAAGATGACTATATGTCTTTAACATATAAATGATGGCACCACAAGAATAATATGGATCCGTCTTAAACATATAAATGATGGCACCACAAGAATAATATGGATCCGTCTTAAACATATAAATGATGGCACCACAAGAATAATATGGATCCGTCTTAAACATATAAATGATGGCACCACAAGAATAATATAAATCTTTCTGAAACATTGGTTAAGTGGAAATGTCTTCAAGTATGGTTGATATATAGAAAGCTATGGCTTTCAACGTTGTATTATCATCGGTTTTCAAAAAAAAAAAATAGAACAAGTTATTTAAGTTTGGACAAGCTCCGTATCAATTGTCTAATGGAAGCGGCGTTTAACCGCAAACATTTACAATAAAAGAGAAAGGTAAAGCTATTAAGCAGGTGATATAAATGATAACGGTGATATCAACGAGCCTATAATAATGAACTAAAAAGAAATCCCTCGGGATTGGTGAAATGCGTCACACAGAGAGCGGCACAGATTCTTCCGTTCATCGAATGTTGGGCTTTTCTAAAACAGTAATAGAACATAGGTTTATTTGACAAGTACATGTACAATATACATAGTCATTTAACAATACAATCTATTTACAGATACAAAACAACCTCATATGGTTTTCTAAATATATCGTTAGATTTTGTGGAATAAGCTTAATAGAAAATTATTTCAAAGAGTGAAAAAAAAAAACCCATGTATATTTGTTCATAGATGGTAAGAAAGTTTTGTCTAGGAAATGGAAGTCTGCATATGACTCGGATGATTCAATCTGTTATTATAACATGTAGAATGAAATACCTATATCTGGATTTGTTAACTTAACTAGTCTACATGAAGCGTCACGCATCAATTTCTCTTTTTCGCTAGCTCGGATGATCTAAGCCGTAACTGTTGAACGAAATATCTACGTCTTCATCAGTCTTCTACTTTTAGCCTGATGTTTCATGTATGATTCCATGTTTAAACATCCCTTGTGGTTAGAGTACAGAACTTGAAATCACATGGCCCCTCCCCGCGTGGGTTCAAATCCTGAGAGGGATATGGATTTTCATGAGAAGCAGTCTCCCGACTGACTTACGGAATGCCGATGGTTCTACCCGCCTTGACAAGCCCCTATGGGCAGTTGAGTATGGGGTCTTCCTCTATCATTAAGAGTCGGGCATCGCTACATAACTGAAATAATGTTGATGTGATGTAAAACCCATATAAATAAAAAAAAACATCCCTTGTTTGCACCAGATGGAACATAGGACATGGGAAATAAAATTGTCACAGGGCTTGTACCCCTATCCCCGCGTATACTTACTAAATGACGTTGCTACGCATCTGACCATAGTTACGCAGAAATACCATATATATATATGAGGAAACATGGGTTGTGGTTGAAAATTTAACTATGTTTTAACTCTTATAGCGCTGGAACCGACCTCATGCTTATACAATCAGGTTTGATCCAGGCCAGTCGCCAAGTAAATTGGCGACTGGCCTATGGTCTAACCCGTTTGCTACTATGAGTATCTTTTCTCAACAAATTTAAGCATATATTAAAGTTTTGGAAAGCAGACGACACAAAAATCGATTTCTAAAAAATTATCTAGTATTCTAAGGGTAACCACGTGTTAGGAAGCATGCTTAAAAGCTAACAATAGAATGAAAAGTATCGGAGGATATTTAAGTCCACCGTATTTGTTTTACATCGATTGTAAAAGAAGCTTGAAGCTTGTTCTTTATTATGACTGCTTCATGAATACTTAACCAGTAATCGCACCGGTTTTCTGGGCTAGTCTCGGAAGTTTTCACTCTGCTTATCGGGGATCCGAACCCAGGACCCCCGGTACAAGAGCCCGATGCTCCACCCATGCACCATTTACGTAAGTGAATTATCGGTATCAGAGTATGCATTATGGCACTGGCCTACTGTTCTGGTAGGTGGTGCTATATTTATGTGTAGAGACTAAAATACATATTAATTCACTGTTTTTACACTCACTTTAAAGAATTAAGAACACTATAATTTTGTTTCCAATGGCTTTTCCTCAGTGCGTATCATATTACAATACGACTGTGTACCGTTTTACTAAACAACTTACGGAAAATATTTGCGTAAGTCATAACTGATACACATGAATAGTATCTTCAATGAAAGTACAGTATTGCAATGTGACACATCATTGGAAGCGTCTCGGAGAGACGATTCCAAATATGTGTTACTTTGCAATATTGCTTCGCCCAATTTTGAAATAAAAATAATTGTTGTTATAGACTTACGCAAATCTTAAGCGTAAACTGTTTAGTAAAACAGTACCCTGTTCTGCAGTTCTTAGGAAATCAATTTTTTACTTCACAATTGTTTAACATCTATGAACAAGCAAAAAGTATTTGAAATGCCACGTCAAAAAAATATCTTGGTTAACCAAAAACCTCATTTGTACATCTGGTTAGCCTTGCGTGGTGGGAACAGCATTACGACTGTATTCAAAGTGAGAAAGAACCAATTGTCAGCGGTGTAGGGAGCACATATGTACGAACTGTCGCTGCCAAATTGCTAAATCGTGGTAAAAATGGCCGTTCAAGGTCCTTGTTCACAGAAGAGAATATTTGAAAGTCAAATACATGTTAATTCACTTTACAGGCACTTTAAAGAATTAAGAACAATATAATTTTGTTTCCAATGGATTTTCTTCAGTGCGTATCGAAACTGGAAGATATCAGAACCAAGATCGAACTAACCGCCTATGTACACAGTGTAATATGGGAGCAATTGAAGATTCATATCATTTTTTATTAGTTTGTCCGCATTATCGCGAAATAAGATGTCGCCACCTTAAACCATATTTTTGTAGATGGCCAACTTTACAAAAGTTTGAAAATATCATGAACTCGATATCACAACGCACCATCCTTAGTGTCGCTAAATATATTATTAGTGCATTTAAATTTAGAAATATTTCCAATATAGATTAGATGTTAAGCTATTTATTAAATCTATTTATTCATACAGATCCTTATCTATACTTAGACTGTTCGTCTTGGTAAATTATTTTCCTTTTCTTATGTTTCACCATTTGTATGTAAAATTATATGTAAAATTGTACGGCTATAAATATGTAATGTTTAATGCCAATAAAATTTATGTTATGTTATGTTATGTTATGTATGTATCATCTATGAACAAGCACCTAACAAAGTATTTGAAATGCAACATCAAAAAAATATCTTGGTTAACCAACAACCTCATTTGTTCATCTGGTTAGCCTTGTACGGTGGGAATAGCTTTATACGTCCGAATTCAAAGTGAGAAAGAACCAATTGTCAGCGGTGCAGGGAACTTATATGTGCGAACTGTCGGTGCGAAATTGCTAGATCATGGTTTAAAAAAAGGCCGTTCAGGGTCCGTGTTCACAGAAGAGAAAATTTGAAGGTCAAACTGTAACATCACTGAAGCAAAACAGTGTTTGTATCATTGTGTATGTGTGTTGTTTGATATACAATTAAAAGTAGCTGTTGAAAGCATAATCAATTTAGGAAGCGTCAGTATATATATCAAGGCATGTATAGTTCAAATGCCGTAGATCTCAAAAGCGATGTCACGCTTTTGAATAAAGCACAAGTTAATTCACTAACAACACACTTTAAAGAATTGGAAACGATTCAATTTTGCTTCCAATTTCTCTTCTTCTGTGCGTATCATATTACAGAACATCGGTTGTGCAGTTTCTAAGAAATTAATTTCTAACTTCAAAGCTTCCTCACATCTGTGAACAACTTCCATTAATGACAAAATATCCAAAATACCACCTTCTTTGTACATCTGTTTAGCCTTGTAACGTGGGGATAACATTATGACAAATTCCAATTAAAAAAGAACAAACTATCCACGATGCAGGAAGCAGATATTTACGAAATGTCGTTGCGAAATTGCAAAATCAAAGTCGAAACAAACTCGTTAAATACACGACGAACACATCAAATAAATATGTGGGTTTTTCTGCTGTAAAAACGGATGAGAAATCATTGGTTGGCACGATGTCTTTCCCGGGGATCATCGTGACCGCTGAATCATTAAAATTGCATTCCGGCGACGCGTATTTTATTCGCAATTAGCGTGCGATTAGCCACTAACACAGAACACTAATTGTAACGCTATACAACGTCAGAGTTTGATTTAGCGTTCTTGGATCAGAGAAGAAGCCTCGTTACTAGCCATATATCTCGTTGTTCAGTGTTTTCCATGGTTAGATATTCTTCTGAAGCTATACTTGATTGCTTCATTTGTCCTTCTACGAATTCGGCCACCCATTCTTTTCAATTTGGTAAACAACTCTCACACACGACTGGTGAACGCTCTACCGAACCATCTTGGTGATGACGACGTAAATTGGTTGCGCATCTTCCAGTTTAGCGTATTAAGGGTGATTTCTTTTACTATTTTTTTTTGCATTTTCAGATAAGTAATTATAAGTCCAAAACATGAATCAACCCTTAAAAGCACTTGAAAAATTACGAAATCTCAGTCAATTTCTTAAGGCCACTGGATTCAATAAGGGTTGAATCACGTTTTTTTTATCTTTGATAGCTCGTCTGGAAATGCAGAAAAATAGCAAAAACCTACCATAAAAACGCTTAACCGGAAGATGCGCAACCAATCTTTCGTCAGCACCATGGTGGTGCGGTAGAGCGTGCATCAGCTGTGCCGCAAAGGGTTGCGGTTGTTGTTGCGTTTTCATTTGCTTTATCTTTTTTTCAACCCTAATGTTTTCTCATAAAGCTGTGTTTAGACAGCAATTAAGCCTAATCTATAATGTTATCTTTCAAACGAATACGCAAGACAGTTAAGCATGTTTATCCTTCTCTAATCAAAACGGTTTACGAGAGAAAGCAAACATCACATATCGGGAAAATGTTGCATATCTCTTTCAAGGCAATATCTGGATACGTGGATAGGAGCCTCAGCTGCAATGGTCAAGTTGATGTAATGTTGCAATAGACGCACACGGACGTGAAAATCTTGATAAAAGGACCACATACAACTATATGCCGAGTGATTATACCAGCGATTTCTACATAATGAGATAGACTATTTAAGCCCACTATTCACAGTAGATTAAACACAATGCAGTATCTGATTGCATGACGTGTGCATTTTACACGATATGAAAGCATGCAAAACCAGAAAATGTCTGTGTGCATGGCTTTCGTCATATTAAAAACAATTCAAATTAAACAGCGTATTTCCCCAGATTCCAAGTACTAGACTTGGGCTATGTTACAAATGGACACTCCTACGAGTCCAGCGGCGCCAGTTGGGCTCTAACCCAAACCTCTAGGATATGGGTTGCAAGACAAAGACCCTCTCTCCTGGGCTAGTAGGTACTAGTTTTGTTGATACGGGTTTCTTTTATCTGTTTTGGGGCGGTAACGTTTTGATGAAAGTTGTTTGTTTGAGTTTAGTTATTTGTTAACGTCTTAACCCAGTTAAATTGCGGCGCTTTTACCAAACCAAATTGCTTCATTCCCAAAGACACTTCCCTTTGACCAAATGATAAGGGAAATCGTACCATAGTCGTGTGAACGTCAGATCGTTATTTTGGCACCTCGGTGATACATAAGCTACAACTAGAGCAACATTAATATACAATGTGATGCTGGATAAAAACTGAACAAATGGAATACGGATTGAATAGTACTACGCTTTTCGAGACCATTGTCCTTTGTTGTAATATGTGCAAATGGGTTACTACACTGTGTCCGTCCGTCTGCCCGATTGTTTGTAGGTCTGTTTTCGTTTTTGTATCCCTTCTTTTCCCCTCTTTTTTCTCGGCATTTTTCCATGTGATATCATTATCATTTCCATAACATTGTCATATTTAGCAGCGGTGCACATTCCTTGGGTTCGTACTTCCTACTGAAAAAGGACGATAGCGAGCAAGGTTGTGAAATCACTTCCAGATAGACTCCCTTGTCTACATGCAAATAGGCTTGTTCACAATATTGCTCCTTTCAATAAGCTAATGCTAGTATCGTTTTCTTCGCTAAGCATCTTAGGCTAATGCATCGTAAACTGTTTAGTAAAACGGGCCCCAGGTGAACTAGTCACCTATTAAACTGCCAATACGCAATCTATTCTCGGAGTGGGTTACTTATGCTAAGTACGTTCTGTGGTGTACTGGAATGTACTGAAGTTGTCATCGGAAAAGATCAGATTTAGGTTCTTCCTAAGCCCTCGAGGCTCTCTGCTGCTATACAGTACTGGTGAACTGGTTACCCATGAAGCTGTCAATACGTAATCTATTCTCGGCGAACTTTATTAACTCCTCAAAGCGGTAACGTTACTCCCGCTGCGGTTGACCGGTGGTGTACTAGATTGTACCGAAATTGTGTCAGGAAAAGATAACATTTGGGTTCTTCCGAGAGTCTCAAGGCTCTCCCCTGCTGGATAGTAATAGTGAACTGGTTACCTTTGAAACAGCTAACACCCAATCTATTCTCGTATTTATTATCCACAGACACCTTTGTGCGGTTTCTTCCACAACGTATGGCAGGTGAGGTACTAGCTTTTACCACAATTGTGCCAGGAAAAGGTAACATTTAGGTTCTTCCGAGCTTCTCAAAGCTCTGCCCTTACTGGACAGTATGAGTGTCCTAGTTTCCTATGGAATGGCCAACACCCAATCTATTTTCGTATTTAATATCCGCATTACGCTCTCATTAAAAGACAGATAATGACGACCGTGTACAGAAAACGATTTAATCTCAGATAAAAATGCAGGATTGTAATTTCCGTTCCAAGCTCTAGTCGGCATCTCCTCAAGCTTGTTGGATTTCAATTTTATTATTTTGTTTTCCAATGGAATAATTGATCAAATATAGGTTAGGGAAACTAGAGTCTCAAATTCGAACTGGTGTTTGCAATACCGTCTTTGACGTTTAATCCTTATAGTGCTGGAACCAACTTCATGCAAACAGGTGAAATCTAGGCCAGCCGCCAAGTAAATTGGAGGCTGGCCTGTGATCTAACCTCTTTGCTACTCTGAGTATCTTTCCTAAAGAAAATTAAGCAGATATCTAAGGTTTTAGAAAGCAGACAACAAGAAAATATATTCTTAGAAAATGACCCGGCATTCTAAGGGTTAATGGAGCTTTTTCGCCATCGAATAAGTCGGATCATACGGGAAAGTAAACAGTGGTAATGGTGAAGAACTGATCACGGAAGCAAGCATCATGAAAATGGGCTGGCAACAGTGGAGTACTGTTCATGCTTGGGCTTACTTACAGTCGATTGGTTTGATCATGTAGAAAATTGAACAATAAGAATAGTGCAGAAAAGATGAGGACATCAAAGGACTACGAAAAGGGGTTGGTAACTGCAAACTTTATGTAGCAATGTTCTATGCTTGGATATGCTTACTTTCGAATGGTTTGAAGGGGCCATTGGACAACGTAACGAGCAATTTTTCCTTTTCGCACAATGTTTTCTGCCAGAAGATTATTTTCCAATTTCATCACATTTTGAAATGTCGTCTGTAAACTCTTTCAATTTGGGACAGTCGAAAATTTGTTGTTTGGGAAAGGGTAAAGGTTAAACCGGTTTATTGCAAGTACGATATGGAGGCTTAGACAAGGGCATCGCTCTAATGAAACAGTGCGTGGCCACGAACGATATCGTCAAAATCTAAATGAAAAGCGATCGATTGCACGCCTGTTTCCTTGCTCATTGTCGTCTCTATAACAGTGGCTAATACACTCTCTTCTCTCTAATTGCCAACAATGAGTTGGAGAAGAGAATTTACGAGCACACTACATTAGGTCGTTTTCATAATTCTGTTTATTCTCGCGTTCGAAAGTCAATCTTGGCCGAAATTTCTCTCAGACGTTTTTAATGAGGTAAACAAGATGATATACATCAATGACAACTATTATTTGCACCATACTAAATAAAGTACATCTTTTCTATATCCTTTTTTAAGACAAAGTAAAGAACATTGTTTCTATTTATTATTTAAGACAAACTATGTATCCTACCCGCTCTTGCCCAAAAGATAACTTCATGTTTTCCATATTAAATTTTGGTGAATAGTAGACCTTAGAATGCTGGGTAATTTTCTAAGAATAAATGTTTTGTGTTGCCTGCTTTCCAAAACCTTAAAGATCTGCAAGAGCATGAAGTCGGTTCCAGCACTATAAGGGTCAGGGTAGATTGTATAAGATATTTCACCAGGTGTCGTGATGGATAAGCAGTCATATCAGCAGTGGATCGACATGCTTCTAACACCTCTGATTGGGGGACTATTAACAAATAGGCCACGTCATGCGAATTCGCGGTTAATTAATTGGATTGGTTGGCAATGTACTTATTGTCGCATTGAACTTATTAACAAAACTTAACTGACCTTTGAACTGAACGTTGCACAGAGTACAATGAATATATAGGTTTTATGTTCGTGCGTTTTGTTTAAACCCCGAGTGGACAGAAAGACAACTATGCTCCGTGTCCCCACCGCAACCCCACCCCATCCCTCACAGATATGGTTCTTCAGAATGGGAGGGTGGTACATTTTAATGTCCTCTGCGTTTACAATTTCATCACCCCTTGAGCTCCTGATAGACAGACCAAAAGCAATGGATAAAACATCTGCTTCTTACAGTAACTCTGCAATTTCTGTGCAGACGTATTTATGTCTGTGATTGTTTTGGAAAATCTTATGACGACAAATGCCTTTTCCAAAAGAAAAGCATCGGGGGAAATCTGTAGAACATTTGCTACTCCTTTTCTTTCCATTTTCAGAGTGCAATAACTGGGTATTATTATACTGATTTTTCAGCTTATTTTCAATTTCCTTTTCTACATGTGCTTTAAAGCGGATTTAAGAATGCGTCAATGCGTTAATCATCGGTTTTCTTATCGTTTCAGACAGACGCTTTGGATAATTCATGCCAAGACAATATTGACAGATAAGTCAACGGTAATAATGACCAAAACTGGCGGTCGATGTCTTAAAATCCAACATTATCAATTTTAATTAATATTGAGATACAGTGGCAATGACCGCAAACCTGCCTTAGCTACTACATGGACATAGATCTATAAAATAATATCGGCTTCCTAATCTTCGAAACAGTTCTTGCGTGAGAAAAAACGATAGCCGTATTAGGAGGCGGCTATGGACATAACAATGCTATTGTCAGTGAGTTAAAAACTGTTGTACAGAGATGTGATTACATGGAATGTGTGGTAGAATTTCATTCTTACGTAAAAAGGAGAACCTTTTTAAATCGGTTGCCATTTGACGTTGATAAAGTAAATACGGAATATAATGAATATAATGTTACAAAAATCAGCTTACATTATCTTGTTTGAAAACGGAATGTTTCGTTTTGAAAGAATTCTTAGACAAAGCATATTGGATCTTACGAAACGTTTTATAATTCCATTGGCATTAGCCTGCACAGTGAATCAAATCAACATAGTAAATGTACATAAAACCAATCTAAACGATTTGTGAGGATAGAGAAGACATCAAACTGGATGAGTTTCGGCAAACTGTAACACGTATGATGTACAACGTGTCTTTTGTGGGACCAAATAATGACTTAGACGCCATTGACCAGCCTGTCATTATATTCGTGTGTGTGATTTACTCTCTCGTAATTATCACGGGCAGCCTGCTCAACCCAGTCATTATCCTGACGATCGCCAGGACCAAGTCTTTACGTACTGCCATGAACGGTCACCTGGCTAATCAGGCCATCTCCGACCTGCTGGTGTGCGCCATTGTGATACCATGTCGCCTCGCTCTCTACACGACTGCGCATGCGTACAACTCTCGGGACATGCGCTGTAAGATGGACGTGTTTCTAAAGACCACGTGCGATTCGGTTCAGTTTGCCATGCTTGGTGGGATGAGTTACGAACGGTATAAATCCGTGTCAAAACCCTTTGATAAGGAGAACAACGTGAGAAGGACGGTCTTTACTGTTGTATTGTCATGGGTCTTCGCGATCTGTGTTGGGTCAGTATCCAGTATGCATTTCGGAGACAGTGTGACGATATATCCGTGTTATAGAGAGTTCAGTAATAATGCGACTGTGCCATTCATTCAGTTCAGCGAGGCATTCATAACGCTACCTCTGTGTATCATATGTTTATCATTTATCTTAGTATTCTACCGTTCCATGATACGGTTTCTACGGCAGCACAACACGAAAATGAAGCTCAAGAGGAGCAAAGTTGCTCCGATTACCGATCCCCCGCCCCGTCGAACATCCGCTACAAAGGACGACGAGAATCCACAAGTAGCTGATATAACAGAAGCCAGTCCGGACGTGACTACAACAGCAACGAAAGTAACACTGCTCAATTCCGATGACACAAACCTACGAACACCAGGTCAAACCTCTGATATAAACGCGCCTCATTTTGATATAAAAGCATTGCCAGGGAAAGCAGCGTCAGATCAATGTTTCGATTTAGGCCAGGTCGAATCTCAATGTAGGTCCACAGTTTTTCCCGCGGATCCTGTGGGGCAAGCAAGTGCCGTTTCGACTGACATTAAAAGCGACACGGAGTACAAGAATGCAGAAAAGAGTGGCGCGCTTTTGCGGTTTGAGGATATAGCCCGGGTCCATATCTCAACACGAAAACACCTATTAAGAACAAAAAGCTCTTCTAATCTGTCATCTAATACATGTAAATCCGCAAATACTAGGTCGTTAAGACGTTTTGTTGAGAACAATTTGATGGGATTGTCATACACATCTGATCTAAAAGTGAAGACAATGGACGAAAAATTGCCCACTCAAGCAGACATTTACCAAACTGATAAAAAAGATAAGTACATACATCAAACTCTGAGAACTACGTTGTCAGAAGGAGCAATGACAAAACCTACACTACAGTCTCAGAAACCCAACACTGATTGGTTGGCACTACCGAACGAATCTCCAAAACATAACGTTGATTGGTTAGAACGTGTCCCCAATGAAAAAGCTATTGATCAATACACATCGGACCATAATCATTCCCAAAATGAACATGCATTCGTACGGCCAAATAGCATTCATAGAGAAAATGCTTTGACTGGCAATACGCATTCATATAGAACTAACACACTACCCGTAAATAAATGCAACAACGCCAACGACAGTTCGAATACAGCTGTATCAATTAACAGTTCTCAATTAAATCATCAGTCATACTTGGACGCTAATAATTCACGTCTAAGCGATCCCATAGAAACCCTTCATAAAAGAAGAATATCTTCAGATGAAGGAGTGTTACCACTTCAAATTCCTAATAACAACCGTAGAGAGAGTTATCATAAATCAGAAAGGGCCCTTACTCCTTGTCATATGGCAGGTGACTGCCCGCAGGAAACCATGGATACTTCGACAAAAGTGACTTTGTACGATGGTACTACAGTAGATAGACTCAGGCATAATGATTGTTCAACACACATGTATACACAGCCATGCGGGAAAAGTATGGAAAAAGAACACAAACATGTTGCCTTTACATCATCGATTTCAACACCAGCATACGAGAATTGCTCGGGAATGGAATGCGAGCATTACTGTCCACCAATACAGCGTTCGACACTACCATGTGGGAATAACACTTTGAATGAATTGAAATATTGTGATCCCACAGAAGCGCTTTCTACAGACAATCCAGTGTACACAGAACCAACAACACAAGAATGCGTATTGCAAATCGATTGTAACACCGTCGAATGCAATAGCAATTTCCATGACGATACTAAATTTTCATATGCTGACATTAGATTCAATGAAGGGCAAACAGAAACCGGAAGCATGGCCGTCGACGCGACACCCGAGCAAACTAAGGAAACAAGGACTGTTGTGCAACCGCTTCCCGAGGTAGTCAGTAAAGTGGACGTCGTAGAAATGGACGGCACGGTTCACAAAGACGTCGTCGTAGAGGGAGCCGTCGTCGGTGCCGTGTGTGTGATGAACAAATCAAATCGGCTACAAGGGCGCCGCAAGGTCGAGATGAGGGCGGCAAAGCGCATCGCGATTCTCATTGGTTCTTTTGTGATACTGTGGCTCCCCCTGCCGGTGGCCGCATTAGTTTTGTCGAGTGAAGAGCAAACATCGGTGTCGGATATAGAAGCTCTCCTGGTAACGGGGTCGATTAGCGCCCTTACCGGCTCGTTTAATCCGATCTTTAATCTATTGCTGAACAAACAATTACGCTCGGCCTCAATTAGAATGCTGAAGAATGGAGTTCGAGCGTGTAAGAGGGTCGCTTGATGCTAAACCAGAGACATAGATAACCCCATGGAATGCCTTGGTGTATGTTTTGAAAATTATTAATTTTCCTGATATTATCTAGTTAGAAGTTGTTTATAGTTCTCAAATAAAATGCCAAAACACCATTTTGTTCCTTTACCGCACTGTTTTATTCTATCTTGTCTTTGGGTTGTTACTTTTTAGAGAAGAAGTAAATTGATATCTCCATGTACCAAACCATCTTCCGCTTCAATGTTTTCAGACGGTGCTTATCGTTATACATAAACGCTTAACGAGAATATAAATTGGGATAACGTTTCGCTTTTAAAGGCACATAAAAGGAGATAAGTACAAATAAATTACTGAATTAATATATAGAGTTCTTTTATCATGTTCATAAAATTCATGAGAATTAATTTACAAATGCATTTAGACCATATTAAAACGACTCCTTTAACATAAGTTATTATGTGCTTGAAATATAGTTGTCTCCAATTCAATCATGTTTATCAACAACCTGTTTGTTTACATATTCAAAAAAAGAATTCTGATTGGTCGGTTCAAATATTTGTGTATCAAATGTCAAGGTCAGAGGTGAAGAATGAGGCAATCTGAATTATTAAACTTGCTAATCTTGGTTATTTCTGGTTTACTTTCTCGTTAATGTTTTGCTGATGGGTTTTTTTGGTGATAACTTATTGAATCTGATCAAACGTTTACCAAATAAAATAGTTTGATATAGCATTGATCTCCTTGTATGTGCCTTTAATAAAACGTATCTATTTCGCTATATCTCACCGTAGCTTTTGGACAACGCAAACAAAAAGGATTCCGTTGCGTTTAAGGAACGAACTGAGGTTATTTTGACTATCGAAAACGAAATGAAGTCTAGAACAATTCCATGGTGGTTCTTCCTCCCAACCTTTTCAAAAATATCTCATTCATATGACCTTTACTTTGGTCGCTTGTTTATGACTTTAATGAAAGAAATGTTAGATGCACGCCCACGACATCCTAGATCTGCATACAGTCTGCTGTATTGCTTCATATATATAGTATCTTAGATAAAAATACAATATTGCAATGTGACACTTCATTTGAAGCTTCTCAGAGAGACGATTCCAATGGTGTGTTACTCTGCAATATTGCTTAGCCCTATATTTAAACAAAAGGGAATGTAGTTTTGAACTTACGCAAACCTTAAGCATTAAAATGTTTAGTAAAACGGTACACTGTTACACACCTCTAAAACCATCCAATATTAATTTCAGAATTATCTCACATCTGTGAACCCCAACCCAAAAGGTTTTCTAGTCAATGTGCATTCGACCTTATTCGGGATATGGTAAAATGCTTTAGTCACTACGCACAGAAAGGCTCACCGACAAATCTTTATTTATTTATTCTATCTAGAAGGGTTTTACATCGCGCCAACATTATTTCAATTGCGATGACTAACTTGTAATGATGGAGAAAGACCCCTTACTCATCTGCTCATAAGGATTGGTCAAGCCGGGTAAAGCCATCGGCATGCCATAAGTCAGTCGGGAGACTTCCTCTCATGAGAGTCCATATCCCTCATCGGGGCTTGAGCCATTGCGGAGAGGGGCCATGTGCTTTCAAGCTCTTTACTCTAACAACAAGGCCATGAAAGCCTTGCGACAAATGCATACCGACAGTCCGCCGCTGCGAAACAGCGGTTATGTCCTACAAACACTTCCGCAACAGACGACATGAAAAAAAAACTAATAAGGCTTAATGATGACAGGTCCGCTGTGATACAGGATGACTCCTGCTCTTTAATTGACGTCCATACGGAATACTTGCTGGGCACGATGTCCCTCTGACATTCGTGTTTACCATATCCTATCAATGGCATTTCGCCCAATGTTGATTATGGCAGGTGAGAATCGTTTCTTTTGTAATGCTACTGATCCTCTTTGCGTGGGTTCAAAACCCGGTGACGACATTTTGATATTCATGAGAGGCAGCTTCCCGACTGGCTTACGGAATGCTGATGGTTCTACCAGGCTTGACCAGCCCTCGTGGGAAATTAAGCATGGAGTCTTCCTCTCCATCATGATGG
This sequence comes from Cerastoderma edule, assembly GCA_947846245.1. NCBI lineage: Eukaryota > Metazoa > Mollusca > Bivalvia > Cardiida > Cardiidae > Cerastoderma > Cerastoderma edule. Next base: position 9,785,015 of record OX401413.1, read on the forward strand.
AGTCGAACATCGCAACATGACTGATGTTTTGGCACGTATGAAATACCGTAACGTGATGTGAGGAAACAATAGCGTAGTATGTACTTTACGAGTCACATCGAAATGGTCCCAAGAGGCGTCGGGTGCTTTAATGTCAATTTATTAGGTCGCTGTTGATCAATGAACACTATGACATCCACCATTAATGCAACTAACAGCGTTTAAAAATCATTATTATCATCATCATTATTATCATCATCATCATCATCATCAACAACAACGAAATACCTACGTCTGGGGCATTCCGACTACCTTAACCACCTTTTACTTGAGATTTGCAGTGGTTATAGCTGTCATTGTGAGAATGTACAGATACGATCTCCGCTCGCAGATAGTTGTTATATCGTTGAGTGTCTTCGGGGAAATTACATTTTCCCCAACTTTTTATTTATAGATTAGTTCCATCCCGGAAGTTTGAATAATTGTAAAACCGCCGCAGTAAATACATAAATGTAATCAAAAATTGATGAAGGCGATCTTAGATTTCAATAAAATGTTTCCTAACGGGACAAAATCAGGTTTGAACTCTTGAACTGTCCGTAACCAAGAGCTTCGACAATCACATATACGAAGAAAAATCACCAAACCTGATTGAATGTTTTGGTATATAACACATGGCAGTCACATGAACTTAAGGGTCCTGCTCCCTTTCTCTTATGTACACTCGTCTAAGGCAGCGTGTGGCAAAAACCCATAAGAAACAATCGTGACATAAGGAGAAATATTTCATGACAACCAATATGTCCTAATTTCAGAATTATTTCTGTCTTGTTTTAATGAAAGAAAATATTACTTTTTAATCTCACTGATGTTTTAAGTTTTGGCAAAAAAATTTAACGGTTTAGTATGACCAGAGACATAGACAACATTATCTATGTCTCTGGTATGACAGCAAGGCTCTGTATCAAACACCCCAAGATGATTCAATAATTGAGGAAATAAGAGAAGTAGTTGGCACCAAACTGGACAGCTTTGAAAAAGATAACTTCTGCGTTTATCGCCATGGTTTTTACGCGTTATCATAAACAATGACGGTTCTCGAACTTTGAAATCCGAAACGGCTGCCGTTTTCAATACATGCATGTCAGAGATTCTCGTACGATGGAAAAAGGCCAAAGCCTAAACTTTATGCACCCAATAAGCCGGATTAGCACTGAGTGCGCAAGAACCATCGATTTATGGAATCGACTCTTAACCCGTAACCAAACAACAAATTTTCGACTGTTCCAAGTTGAAAAAGTTTGCAGACGACATTTCAAATTGTAATGAAATTGAAATATAATCTTCTGACAGGGCAGAAAACATTGTGGAAAAAGGAAAAATTGCTCGTTAAGAGCAATTTCTCCTTTTCCAACAATGTTTTCCAGAGTCATATGCAACAAAATGGTCAAATTTCGTTTTTGTTTGGTAATTGGTTAAGCAATATATCGTTTTATAAGGAACCTGAAGCAGACGAACCGTGAAATAATGGTAACTTAATAATAAATCGTTTAAGATGAAAAGTTCCTACGTTGCTCATAATTGTGTATTTTTAACCAATATCATACAGAAAGTTTGGTATTTCGTTCTTTATGTTCATGATGTTTATCGTCTGCTTCTTCTTCAGTTTCAACCAGGTACAACAAATGTAAAGAGGAAAAAGGTAAAACCAGGAACAGTTATCTTGGAATCAACCTTATCACAATATCACCGTCAAATCGTATTAGAGAATTAGTCCAATTAACCTCTATCACAGATTTTATCCAATTAACTGTTCCGCTGCCGCAAAACAGTTGAAAGTAAAGAGTCTAAGAATGGATACATAACGCGGTGAAAGACTTTTTCAACGTTTTTTTTCCGTTTGAAATAAGGATTTATTCATTTACTGGAAGCTCTGCCAAAACTGTTTCTTTTCTTTTGTTAACACAGACTATGATATCTACCAGTGCACAGCTAGAAAAAAATGTCCCGCCTAAGCGTTCACTACAGTATGTTTATATTGGCCGCTTTATGGAATCGAACCCGGTTCACACTGTCCAAGATCCCCAACATCTACTAATAAGACACCGCGGACCCATAGAGCCGATTACACAGAAGCGTCCTTCAAAGTTTCCAGATGAAGGTGGTCTAAAAGACGCAATTGCTGTCAGCTTCGTTTGGTAGTAATAAGTCATTGCAGCCTAAGGGACTCGTAGATAGGATTCTTTGAGGGTAATGGCTGTATTTAAAGGGGCTCCCTTTATATATAGCCCTTACACTCAAAGAATCCTAACTTTGAGTCCCTGTGATTTCAACAACACCCAAGTGTACCGTTTGTGGAAATCATATTTAAAATTGATAACCTACGCAATGTTATATAGAACATGTGGGTGTATTGGGCAACATAATCGATCAATAGCTGACCAAGGTAATTGCGTCTTAGAGAGGCATATTTGCTCGGTTCATTACAATTGTGGCAGTGGTGTAATGATGACAACTTGATTTAATGGTACATTGGCTTCTTATCCATGAGATTTCACTTGTATAAGGTTGACAAATAATAGTGTAAATCACTTAATGGGTTGAATTTTGACTTTTGATTGGTCATTATTTGGCTGCAACATCAACTCTTAACCAATCAAAACCAAGAATCATTCAACAAGTCAAATCAAAATGTAGTTGAATATCAGTCTTCTATAAACAGTTATCATTCAGTTTGTTTTGGACTTAAGCTAAAGTTATAAAAAAAAACGTAGTTCGAGAGAATTTGTCTGGTTAATTTTAGACTCATATGTTTTGAGTGTGAACATATTGTTATACACCTGCAATGCCCAGTTGTTGAACCAAGCATGTTCTCATTTCAAACACAGGTACCAGTAAATAAAAAAATGTGTATTGTACCTTTACAATACTAATTTTTTCGTTACTGGTACCTGTGATTTCAAAGGGTACTGCAATAAAAATAGAACGCATCATCTCAAGTCAACAGTTTAATTAATAAAGATAAGGAGTATAAAGACTATTTTACAAATATTAAAACGAATAACAGCATTTAAATGTTTAATGAGATGATTTACAATTAACCCTTTCATTTATTATGATAGCTAAAATTGATTTTCCAGGAGACTGCAATTGAAATCATTGTGGCAAATGGAACATTTGATGAAATCGAGTACAGTCAAACTTGTATTAAGAGACCAGCCTATGGGACAGAGTAAAATGGCTGTTTAAGACAGGTTGGCTGCTTAACACAAATTGATATACACTATAAATCTAACAATGGGACTTTATGTAGTGGTTGTTTAAGGCAGGTTGGCTGCTTAAAAGGGTGGTTGCTTAACACAAGTTAGACTGTACATTCTTATTTCAGTAATGGTCAAGATTTCAATATCAAGTTTAATGACAAATTGTCATGCTGTTAGTATGGCTCTTTTTTTTTTTTAAATTATGCCCCCCATTAGAGGCATCCAGAAGCCTTTGTTTAAGGAAAAGGGTTAAATTTAATGATACATCCAATGGTACCAGTAACGAAAGAATTGTGTATTGTACTATATGTACATGTATAGTACAATACACATTTTTTATTACAACATTACTGGTGGTACCTGCGGATATATTATGATAAAAGTGCATTGAAATATGTATGTAAAGATTTCGGGGTACAAAATTACCAGAGCATTGATACAAACATCATCTTATCAGGTTATAAACTACATTTGTATATAATACATGTACATAAAACATATCCCAATTTTACAGCGGGTACACCTTTAATTCTTCATGATAAAATCAGTCTTCACAGCAAGACTACAGTAATACCTCGTTAATCCGAACACGTCCGCTCCAATCATTGCACAACTGTAAACACAAATTGGCTCCAATCATTGTACAAGTGTAAACACAAATTGTCTTCATAAGTGATGGTGTGTCTCCGTAAATACTGTCAAGTACTTGCTTGATTAAGTTTTAATCAACGTAATAAAATAATTGAAAAAAGATTACATCAATGACAAACATTTATTAAAATCATTGTGACAAAGGAAGAATTTGCCTGTCATAATGCCTTCAGGTGATGAGTGCTGAAGGCTGACTACCTTTACTCTTTACCAAAAAACACATTTTTGACAGACCCAAATTGAAAAATGTGATGAAATTGGATAATAATTTTCTGATAGGGCAGAAAACATTGTGGAAAAAGGAATAATTGCCCGTTACGAGCAATTTCTCCTTTTCCCACAATGTTTTCCTGAGTAATCTGCAACAAAGTGGTTAAATGTCGTTATTGTTTGGTAATAGGTTATGGTATGTTTCACTTGATCATTAAACACCAATAGCAAATTTATCTGAAGTATTGTTGAAAATGGCATTCAACACAACAACCATTAAATTATTTCACAATGACATCACTTAAATAGGAAATAATAATGGCCAAACCTTAATATGATTCAAACAGTGTCTTTGAATAAATATCTTTATGTCAGATGATTTTGTAAAAAAGGTAAACAAGAGGAAAGGGACAATACATTATGCAACAAACATTGAGAAAAGCACAGAGCTGTTGGGACAAATTCTTTGTTCAAAACAAAGCAAGGAAAAGCACATGGAATTTTCAATGCAAAATAGATGGATAAGAATTGTTGGAAAGACCTTCTTGTGTTTTACAAAAAGGGTATTTAGCTAGGGATACTTCATCAAAAAGCAGTTGAAAGGACATAGATAATTAGCAGCTTACTTTATATTGTATTGTATCAAAATTAGAATTGATGTCACCTTGAGATATCAAAATATAAAACAAATATATCAAATACTTCCCAATGCTGATTGATAATATTTTATTCCACTTTGAGCAATTTGCAACAGCTCAAAAACGTAATAGAGACTGATACTAGAATTTGCATACAAAACTATTTGAATCATTGTGGAAAAAATACTGCTCATATTGAGGACATTTTCATGTGGGTAAAATCATCCTTTATGGTGTATGCTGCAAATAATTATCAAGACATTTGTATAAGGGAAAGGGGGTTAAAGTCATGTATGAATGTATCACCGGTATATATGTGGGTAAGACTAAAATGAATTATGATTGAAAGCCAAAGTCCCACCTATAGCCTTCTTTGATGGCTTTAAAATAATATTATGAGGAAAGAAAGTACAGATATTACGGTAGGTAAGAAAAAAATGCATCTTTCTTTATAAATCAAAACAAATTAGAAATCGATATGAAAGGGGAAACAACTTGATACAAAAGATTCTTCCATTTGATTTATCAATATGTCTACAGGCACACTAAGGGAGCCAACATAAAGTAAAGGGGTTTTAGGGTTCAGGTGGGCCTTACATTCTCCCTTTCCTTTAATTTTTGTCCAAAGGTTATGCTGCCTGAAAAAATCCAATTCATGAAATCTAAGCAAATTCAAATGGTTGAAGAATGATTCATCTGTGTTTTTCGACCACTTTTAACACAACATTTTTCTTATCTGTCACTAGATCACGTTATCTCTGTGTGCACCTGTCAATATTGATTTTCTGTTTTGTTTCCTTTTCTCATTTTTATTTATATTTGTCTATTTGATTCCATATACGTAACAGGATTAATAGAAAAGATGATTGATGTTGAATAGAAAATGTTATCAAGCTCAACTTGGTATTATTATCTGATTGGCCATTTGCTTACAGGATACTATTCCTATACCTTGCCTGATAACATTTCAGATTCAAGACACCAACCATCTATTCTCTACTTCCAAATCAGGGGTTGCATTCCAACATAAACAATTAGTCAAAGCAGGGAAAAGAAATGTGAATCACGTCAAACTGACTTTAATAATTCCCATTCAGTCTCAAATTTTCTTTAACTCTGACACAAAATACTTAAGAAACCATGGTGACAAGAAAGAAACTTGTAGCAAACAAAATCGTAACACATTGTGGAACAAGTACCAACTACACTTAAACTGAAATATGTATTAAACTAAACGCATTATCATCTGCATACATTATTTTGGCATTTTGCTAGAAAAACTAAAGGTTATATCAAATGAATTTGCCAAAACATCATCAATAATGATTTAGAAATCAACAACTTTGGCATTCTAAACATATAAATTTTAAGCTGCTCATTGCAGACATGTAACAAATAACAAAAGGTATTGACTTATAGAGCATTTACATTCTGGTTAAATGTCTTCTAAAAAAGAGAGCAATAGTAAAAACAAGACTCAAAGGTTACAATAAAGCCTTCTTCTGAAAATTAACAAGTATATTAAAGAATAAATGCTAAATAAAATAAGTTAGATGTCTTAACCCTTTACCAATCAATAATGACATTTCACCAGTTTTTTGCAGACAACTCTGGAAAACATTGGGGGAAAAGGGGAAACAATGTTTTCTACCCCATCAGAAGATTATTTTCCAATTTCATCGCATTTTGAAATGTCGTCTGCAGACTCTTTCAATTTGAGACAGTCGAAAACTTGGTGTGTGGTAAAAGGGTTAATGATAAGCTTATGATAATAAGGCCACAATTGCAAGGCACAGTTTACCCAACCACAATCAAAATGATTTCAAAACAAAACCGATACTGACAGAACAAAACAATGACAAATAACACTTATTTCATTTCATCATTAAAGTATTCAGACACTTTTGTTTTGAAACTATTATGAATTTCATTCTAATGTCAAGGATTTCAGATAAGAATGTTTTTTTCCTTTTGAAGTCAGTTGTCCTGTCTGTCAACAAAAACCAGAACGAGGCTAGGAATGGCGGCGCACATGGATTGATTGTTTAAAGAATGTTACGATGGCCCTATAGACGTTTTATCATCACAGTCCTACTACTACAGAACCTTAATGCAATTAACAGGTTATGCAGGTACAATTTGTTTGTCTTTTCCATAACTGGACTCAGTCTAAGCCCGGCAAAGACGTTATCGACCATTCCCCACCCACATTGGTCAGAATGGCACAGAACTTATCCTTGCCCTTTTTTACACACCAGCTCAAGTTTTATTCCTGTCGTAAGTGATAGATCTTTCTACAGACAATGTCTGCTATTGCTGAGTGGTATAGAACCCAACCCAGGCCCTAGGAAACCCAAATTTCCATGTGCAGTTTGCAGAAGAGCCTGTAAAACAAAGTGCATAGCATGCGACGACTGCGACCAGTGGCTACACAAGACATGTATTGGATTGACATCTGCAGAACTCAGCGCTCTTGGTAAAAGTGAGGATACCTGGATCTTCCCAAATTGCCATAAACAAAACAACTCTAGCATTACATACACAGTCCCCATTTCTCCAATCGAACCAGACCTGGCAATCAATCCTACATTATACGACAGTATCCAAAACGACACACTATCTACTAAAGCTAGCACTACTTCAGAACCGGACCTTTCATCATCTTTAGACAGTTTCAACTCCAGTTCATTATTCACAACATCGTCGCCAAAACCGACACTCAGGGACTAACCAAAAAGACATCTAAGTACAAGAACATCAGAGTACTTAATATAAACTGCCAAAGCATCCGACGCAAAGGTAAATTTCTGGAAGCTATAATAGAAGACTCAGATCCAGATATCATCGTTTGCACGGAGACATGGCTTGACCCGTCACTCAAGTCATCTGAAATTCTGCCTCCTACCTTGGAATATGACATCTTTCGGCGTGACCGAGCAAATGACCCACATGGAGGGGTCCTTATCGCATCCAAAACGTTTCTCCAATTAGGAAATGTCACCACTAGTAAGCATACAGAGCTTCTTATTAGCTGTCGATGCGCCTTAAAACACCATTCATTCATACAGAGCTTCTTAGCGCATCCTTCACCTTGGATAAAAAGAAAGTAGTCATTGCGGCTTTCTATAGACCACCAAACAAGATTGATGAATCATATCTGCAAAATGTTTACAGCAATTTTGAAGACCTGAGAAAACAAGCAAAAAAGGGGATTCTGATTGTCGCTGGAGATTTCAACCTTCCCGATATCAACTGGGACAACCTAACGACCACAGGAAACCAATACCCACAAAGAGTAAACCAAACTTTCTTAGACATTATTGCTATCTCAAACCTTGAACAGATGGTTAAATTTCACACAAGGAAAATGAACACTCTAGACATTGTACTGACATCCCACCCAAGCTTCATAATACGGTGCAAACCTATGCCATCAATAGGGAACAGTGATCATGACATCGTCCTGCTCGATACAACATTGAAAGCTAAGAGACCAAAACCTGTCCGAAGAAGAATCCAACTATGGAAAAAAGCAGACATTCAGGGAATCAAGGACGACTTAGTTAACTTGTTAGATACCATAAACATCCTCGACACTTCAATAGAAAATTCTTGGATCAGTTTCAAGTCAGCCATCTACTCCACCATAGAAAAAAGAGTACCATCCAAGATGACAACATCATGTCACACAAACCCCTGGATGACCACAAACATCAAAAGAATGATCAAGAGAAAACAAAGAGCCTACAAGAAGGCAAAGTTTACAAACACCGAACATGACCGAGATAGATACAAGAAAATTCAGAAAGAGGTACAGTTCCAAATTCGAAGGACAAACAGAGAGTACCTTGCTGACACAGTAAGTGGTGACTACAAAGAAAATTCAAAAAAGTTCTGGTCATACGTAAAGAGCAAGGGACAAGAAGCCTCTGGTGTTGCACCACTGAAGAACGAGGATGGATTCCTCCAGAGTGGTAATGAAACCAGAGCAAATATACTGAACGACCAGTTTCTCTCAGCTTTTACACATGAAAACACCACCAGCGTACCAAACTTAGGATGCAGCTCCATCCCATCAATGCAGAATATCATAGTTGACTGGAAGGGTGTCCACAAACTCCTCATAAACTTGAAAACAAGAAAAGCTACAGGACCAGATGATATCCCAGCATTCATCCTCAAGGCAGCCGCAACTGAGATAGCACCTGCATTAGCAAAGCTGTATCAGTTGTCACTGGACCTGGGAGATGTCCCACAGGATTGGCGCGATGCCTCAGTTGTACCCCTATACAAGAAAGGAGACCGACACCAAGCATCTAATTATAGACCAGTGTCCTTGACGTCCATCACATGCAAACTGCTGGAACACATTGTTCACAGCAACATCATGAAGCATTTCGACAAGCATGACATTCTGAGCGACAGCCAACACGGTTTCAGAAAGAGGCGCTCCACAGAAACCCAACTCCTCACCACCATCCATGATATAGCTTCTAATACAGCCAAAGGGAAACAAGTCGACGTTGTCCTCCTGGACTTCGCCAAGGCCTTCGATAAGGTACCCCATGCAAGACTGATGACCAAGCTAGATCACTATGGAGTACGGGACAAGACAAAGAGATGGGTGCAGGTTTCTTTAACGAACAGGAAGCAACAAGTCATACTTGATGGTGCCAAGTCGGTAACAGCGGACGTCTTATCCGGCGTCCCTCAAGGGACCGTCCTCGGCCCCCTGTTGTTTTTGGCCTTCATAAATGATCTCCCAGATGCGATTAAGTCATCCTCATCCAGGTTATTTGCAGATGACAGCGCAGTCTACAAGGTGATTGAAAGTGACCATGACAGACAACTTCTTCAGGAAGACCTTGAGGCTCTAGAACAGTGGGAAGCAACATGGCAGATGAGTTTCAACCCATCCAAATGCACAGTCATCAGAATTGCTCCACGCCGCCGAAAGGTCTTAAACACACAGTACAGTCTCCATGGCCATATCCTTGAAGTGGTTGAGGCCAGTAAATACCCTGGAGTTACCATCACTGAGGACCTCTCCTGGGAGGAGCATATAAACAACACCACAAGCAAGGCCAGCAGAACCATGGGATTCCTCTCAAGGAACCTTAGGGATTGCAAACCACCTGTTA